>VYZW01016482.1:13495-41069 GCA_013401315.1 Balaeniceps rex | reverse complement strand
CCACCACCACTGAAGACCCCATTGGTGATCCCCCACCACCGAAGACCCCAGAAGCAATGACCCCCGGGACGCTGCGGATCCATGGTGGTGACTAGTTGCGCTTTCCTATCCCAAACTCTTGCTTTATCTTCCACCTTTCCTTCCTTCCTTTCTTTCCTATTGCTGTTTCTCTTTTCGTGAGTGGTTTAACAAACGGGTGGTCTCACGACATCTGACCTCGTTTGTGTCTCAATCTCGCTCGAAGGGATCGAACCGTCTGAGGTCGGTTAGAACGTAAGGGGGCCTTCCTCTCATCCAAATCAGATCGTAAGAGTAGTGAAACAAGACGCTTAAAACTCAAGGTATATTCTTTTGCTGTTCTGCTAAAACATGGCTCGGTGTCAGTATGCTAAATAATAAGGGTTGCAGGCAGACATTTTAGGTTATAGAATGACTGCTCTTAAACTATTAAAATTAATGATATTCACCACTAGCCTTACTCAGAATCAACTCTGGATAATATAGAAGCTGTTAATATTAAGGAAGATAATTATATGATTAATTTCTAAGAGGAGGAATGTTACTGAAGGTCATCAAGTTGTCTGATGTACATGAATTGTATGAAATATCTGTACTGTATAATCTTGCCAAGAACATAAAAATAAACAGGCTAGATGTGTGGAACTGGTTCTAAATAATTACATTTCCCTAGAATTTAATCCTGCTTTCTGACTTTTCCTAGGTAACTAGAATTAATAAGCAATCATATCTTGACTTGACCAGCAAAGTAAAGAAGTTTCCTAAATGCTCTGTTTTCAATGTGATGATGTTCAGAAAGCTTTTGTATTAGTCATATTATTTTTTTGTAATTTAGTATTTGTACTCTGTATTTATCAAACAGTAAAGGACAAGAACCCAGAAGATATGATGACAATCTAGTTGTTATAACCTAATAAAAAATAAAGCCAAGTTATCTGTGTAGATTTTTTTTTCTTGCCCAAAAAAATTTGAGTTAGAAGTTTTTGAAAGGAATCCTAATGTAATGAGAAATACTTGTTGAATTCTTGAAATGTATTTTGATTCAGGCTCATTAAATGATTCTTTTGCCTTAAATTCTTCTCTGTTATTAGCTGATATAAGCTTAATCAATAAGTGAACATTAACTTGTGTCATGTCACACTGGATTTCCTGGGAGATTTCTTTGCATGGGATATTACAAACTCATACCAGTACTAAAAAGACATATGATTAATATTGTTCCATTTTTCATTCATGATAGCAGTCCAGCAATGACAAATGTTTCCACATTTAACAGTAGAAAGGTGCTACAACTGTTTGAACTGTAGTAACTGACACTTAATACAGAATTAGCGTGCTCTCAGCTTGTTTCCCTTCAAATCCTATTTCCTTTCAAAACTAAAAACATCTAGAGTCTAAAATTGATGGAAAGGTGGGTGATGCTTTGTTTTGTTAACAGCTATAGGTAGACAATTCAGGCCCTTTGATATATTCTTTCTGCAAAATAGTTTTTCTTCTATGCAAAGTAATGGAAGGAGTTTTTTCAGTGAGCATGCTAAAGCCTTAAAAAAAAGAAGCTTCTATACTAAAAACACTTTATACACAGTAAAGGAGCTTGGGTATTGATATTCTTGGGGCGTAATTAGAGAATATCTTTACTCAGTGTTAAAATAACTTGGGAAATATTGTAGGTTGTTCCCTGCAAGTAATCATTTTGTGTAAGCATCTTGTATGTTCCAATATGACATGTTAACAAAAAGGCTGGTATACTGGAAACTATGGCCTGTACAGAATCTTTTATCTCTGTTCAGTCTGTGGTGAAGTGTTACAATGATGAATGACTTTCAATTCCCACACTTTCCCTTCCTGGCACTAACAAATTTTCATTCAGTGCCAAACTTTCAAGTCAGACAGATTGTACTTTTCAAACTGAAAAGTCCCATTATGGGACTATTTGAAAACTATGCTGACAGTAGTAAACCTGAATAGATCATTATTTGCAGTTTTTCCTCATCTTTTCCTTTGTACTCTGACTCCTGTAATTAAGTCTTCTGCTGTAAGCAAGTCAGCAATAGTTTTTGTGCTAGATCATGAGCACACATACATATCTGTACTTGTATTCATGGTACATTCATGACATACTCTTGCACCAACCAATATATTTTCTGTTAGAGTAAGAATCTGCAGTGGTACTTCAACTTAAGAGTCATGAAGGGCTATGATTATTGTGGAAGCCCAGCAAATAGTGCAAATACAGCTTTCACAACTTAAACACAAATTTATGCTGAACATCTGTTAAATAACAGTATAAAAAGAAATTCTTTAGGATAGGAGAAAAAAATAAGAGAAAGTTAAGTCTTGCCAAACTTCTGGGTAAGTAGAATTTCTGTAACAAGGGTGTTTAAAATTTTTGAAGTCACAATGTGAAGTGTTTAAAAATGAAATATTGGAAGGTAAAGTTAATTTTGCAACTATACATGAGCTTTTTAAAAATCTGGAATCTCATGTCTATTTACTGTATAAAGGGCTGTATCATTTTTTTTCAGGAGCAGATTTCTACCCTATTTCTTGAGGCATAAGTTACATTTTCTAAGTTCTCTTTTATTCCATCCAACCACTAGTTAGTATCCCCATGGTTGTTTTTCCTGTCTCTTCATAGTATTCAAGAGGCAAGATGTGACTCTTTGTTGTCCCCTATCTGTTTGCTTGTGGTTGTAGTATACAATGAAGTTCTAAGGGGGGAAAAAAACCCAAACAAACCCTTGTTTGTCATTACCATTCCTTGACTGTATTTCTTTGTTTCTTTTATCTTCCATAATAAAATCCTCAGAGAAGATGCAGTTTCTTTTTGAGGAGGCTCACCATGTTGTGAGAATATTCATAAATAAATAATTCTTATTTGCTGGAAGCATGAATAGACCTTAGTGTTCTGATAGACTAGCCGGGAAAACTGGAACACAACACAGGCTGGGTCACAGTGTGATAGCTGTTCTGCTTAATATACTATCTTTAAAAGAAAATGAATAAAGTTACATAGTTAAGCACTTGAAAATTAAGAAATGCTAACAGTGTAGTTTTACGGTGTTTTAGCTTAGTCCTTTAATGGGTTTATCTGTAGATCTCCAGCATTACGTGAAGCAGAACCTTGCATAAGAAACAGTGTGTGTTTGTCTAATCAATTTAGGCTCAGTGAATGCATATGTTTCAAGTTATGGGAGAGTTAATTCAGCCTTGTGTAAATTACCACTAGGATAATGGTCTGATTTTTGCTCTTCTCTAATGAAGTCTAATGAAATATTAAACTCTTAAATGCCTAATTTTTTTTGAGTTCTATCAGAAGTGATACTATCTTACATGCTTTTCTTAACATAATGAGGAAGGTATGAAAATATAAAGTATTACTGAGAGATTTTTTGATGTTTTAGGTATTACTGGGAGACCTGTAGGATACAACTAATGATAGAGTCAGTAGATGCCCATGGTTTCATTCATTCTGAGGCACACAAAACCAGTTTCTGTTGTCTGTGTTAAAACAATTACCTATTTTATTTTCCTGAGAGTTCCTTTGGTGACTTCCATTCAGGTAATTTACATTGCTCCGTTCTCCCACGTTTTCTGTTGCAATTGGTAAAGCCTGTGTATGTACATAGTGAGGCTGCAATAGGTTTAGAGACCAGTGTGTTGGTCAAAAGTCAGATTCAAGTTGAATAAAGCTATTTATTTTCAGTTTTGTGAAAGGGGAATAGTATAGTAAAAAAATTTTTGTATCATTGAGTTTTGTGATGCAATTGAAAGCACTATGATTCAAAGTAGGTTTAGAAATTACTAAATAACATTTATTTTCTCTTCAAAAAAGAAAGATAAGTGAATCATAGGTGAGTGTTTTTTTTTTTTTGTCCACCGTTTGAGTTGCACGACTCGATGGCTGTAGGAGATTTTTAACTGCCCAGAAATCTGTTGGTGAGGAGATGAAACAGAACACAGTTCCTTAAATGTGTTCAGAGAATACTTTCATACAAAGAAGCAAGCAATTGGGCATAGGCTTTTGAAGATTTAATTATAAATGGTAAGAAGAAAAGTGTTAAAAATGTCAAGGTTGAAGGAACACTAAGTGAGAGCAACTGTCACCAGTGCAAGTCATGATCCCTGGGATAGGAAAGAGGAATAACAGCAAAATAAAAACAATAGATTTCAGTATGACGGTCTCCATTAGACTCAGAATTGGTCAATAAAATCTGAGAGGCTCCTCAGAGGTACTAAAGAAAACTTCAGTCTCTCCAATTAATTATATTAAAGGCACAAATGCACGCTATCCCATTACAGAGGGAAAAGTAGGAACTATATGAAGTCACTTGGTAAAGCTGAAGGTGTTTGTTGGGAGGCTGCATCATTTGAAAAGCTATCTGCAGCCAAAGAAGAGGGTGGTCTCGTTACCACTCCAAGTCGCTTTCCTTGAACCGGTTCTGGTGCTTTGGAGCAGATAGTGAGCAGACTAGGAGAACTAAACTTGGTGAGAACTCTTGATTTTTCTGTGGACTTCTACTTTTGGCAGCAACTAGCTGTTAAGCAATTCAGACATTACATGAAATCTCATCAAGACAAGTATGTGGTTATCAAACATGGCATAGAACTTTACAGGGAGAGGACGCAAGGTCATCTTGTTAAAGATGGATAGAGAAGCCTAGCATTAATATGTGTAGGAAAAAAAAATAAACTAAATGAAATCAATATGGTACAGAACTGGTCAGAAAACTGTAAGAAGAAAGTCCTATTTTCATGGAAATTCCATGGAGATCCACTGGTGCTTCAGCTAATACTATTCCTCATTTTCATAAATGCTTTGAGTGATGGTATAGACAGTCTTCAGACAAAGCCAACCTGAAAGAAACTATCAGAGTTTTAAATGTTGGAAGATGTACTGAGAATTCAAAATTATCTTGTTAAATGGTGAATATGACTGGGGAGAGAAGTGAGGTTGGAAATTGCTCAATAGGAAAAAGTACAAGTTGTACTTCAGCCAGAAAGAAAAGCTATATGAGAAGGAACAGCTAAGTAGATAGTTGTTTTGCAAATAAAGGTTGTAGTTGACTCGTCAGTGGTAAGACCTCTGAACTAGAGAAATAAGTTGTCTAGACTATGTGTAAAATCAACTATCTTAACAGTCTTCAAGTATCTAGCTGCTGCTGTGAAGAGGGAGGAGAAAACCTGGTCACAGTGGTAGGCAGCCTACAGTTCTTTTCAGGTGTCAGCAAGGAAAAACTGAGTACCTTTTAAAAAAAAAAAAAAATTAAAATGTATGTGCTTCAGGGAAAAATTGCCAGAGGATCAAAGAGTTAACTCCTCTATTGTCTTAAATACACTGAAGAAGCTTAAAAAGTGTGAGTGTATGAATGCATATGTATGTATTTTGAACAAAGTGTGCTATTACCATGGGATTGTCTCCAATTTAGTCCTGTTTCAATCAAAGTAAGCACAGCTGCGTCTGTTTCAGTTCTGATAGGAAATGTTGTGAATGCTAACAGAGGAAATGCAGAAAGTGAATTCTCATCCATCACTTTAACACACTCTACTAAGGACTGAACTGTGATAAGGGATTCTTGTCACATTGCAATTTCCAGCTTTCTGAAATACTCCTTTGTACTCTGTCTTTTAGGGGGGTGATAGAGGGTGGGGGAAGCACAACATGAACATTTGTGGAAACTGGAATGAAATTGCTGTGAAGTAGCCTCCGATGTAGCTCCTTGGACTCTATTTGATGTTTCATAAATGACAGGACAAGCTTAGTTTAAAACATGGCTTTTAAAAATTTGCGTCTCTGATTTTTTTCATTTGTTACTTGATTGGTGGAACCCTTTGCATTTTCAGTGACTTTGTATCATTTTGCATGTAAAAGAGCTGTTTCAGGCTATTCATGCTCTATTATGCAAAATGCTGCTTGCTGTTTACAGAAACTGTTAATAATAAGCCAAAAGCTTTACTGTCCTTTTTTAGTAGTTGAGTATTTTATGTTGCATTGTGGCAAGTGAAATTAGAGAACAGTATCTCAAAGACTTAATATCTATCTGTACTGTGAATTTTTTTTACTGCTATTTTTTTTGTAAAAAGTAATTTGAGAATGTAAGTGGATATTTGCATTCAGTTAGTGAGGGGGTTGAATTTGTGCTTTGTAAATACCTGATAGTCATTCTGCTACTGTTAAGTATTAGAAAGTGAAACAAAACTCACTCAACATTTATTTTGTATTAGCAATGCTTTATTTAAAACTGTAATCCTTCATTTAAGACAAGGCTAGGATTAGCAAGGTATTTTGCTCAAGGTTAATTACCTCATTGGAAAGCCTTCTTCAATAAGTAAGCTTCATGTTATACATAACAGGTTGCGAAGTATTTTAGAAAACAAAAATCATGCCCAAGACAGAGATGTCTTACTCTTAAATAAAGTTTCCCCATTGTTTCAGCGTTGCATGTGTTCTTATAGTAAATATTGAATATTTCTATGGAACATTTTGTGAAATACTTCCCAGTAATGAGATCTGATCATTAGAAAATACAAATGTATCATCCCTTTACTATTAAAGTGAAGTTGTATTTTTGAATATCCTTTAAGGATGGTGGTCATGTCTCTGTAATTGCTCTTTTGATTAACCTGAATATTTTTTCTTTTGGTTATAATATTTAGAATTTACTCTCAGGAATACTTCTTTATTGCTCTTCAGTTGGATTTCAGAAATGCATTTCCTAGTAAAAGTAGTATTTTCTATACTAATATGGATTTCTTAACATCACATGGCACTAGGTATGTCTATTAAAAAATAAAACCTTTTGTCAATCATATGACACCTGAAGGATGGAGAGGTACTGTTGGAAAAAGTAGGCCACCATTATATAATGCTCACAGACAGCCCGTGATACATCTAGAAATAATATGTAATGAAAAATACAAGTGTATTGTCCCCAAATCCCAAATGTTATACCTTTCTCCAAAGCACTAAAAATTAGAAAAGCTTTAATTAGAAGTGTTTATTAGGCTCAATATTTTATTAATAGATTCTTCAAAAGATTTATTAATTTTCAGGAGGGTTTAGGTAGGTAATTCTTTATAAGTACATTTGTAAATTTTTAGGAATTAACAATTTAAGGTGTTTGATTTAAGATCTCAAAATATTTGTGCCTGATGCATGCCAGCTGGAGATGGAATACACTCTGTGCTAGAGCTGGTTCAGTGTGCAAAAATTGGGGAAAACACAACCACAATGCATATAATGTGGTTATTGGATCCTCAGAGCTAAGTGTTTTTCTTCTACAGGTACATTGAGCCACACTACTTGCTAATTAGATGGGAACTCTACATGCCAAGATTCATTTAAATGTGTATTCCAACAACATGTTTTTGAGTGTTTTAAATTGCTGTCCTTCTTGTTAGCCTAAATAATCTAGGGATTATTCGACCACACTAGTGGATGTTCAGCTCATCTGTCTATATTTCTGTCACAGCAGATAATCTGAAGAAAGGACATTGATTTATGTTTAGTTGAACTGCTGTTGGACCAATGTAATTTGGTAGCTTGTAGGATACTTCCTTGTTCCTTGTATAAAGCTTGTGCTTATGTGAGATGATTCATTGAAAGACCAAGCCTCTGTTTTTTATTGTTGNTGAAACATGAATATTCTGGAACTACTGTTTGGGAAGAGCAAGTCTCTACCTCTAAAAGACAGAGTTCCCAAACGGTGAATTTTTTCATGCCAATTACTTTGTTTAAAAGAGGATAAGATACTTAAGTTACCAAGTCAGTCAATTATGGGTAGACTGTAGGTGGCTTTTTGTCCATGATAACAGGAAGCAGTTGATTTCTGTTTTTTTTCTCTTTGGACTTCTGATTTATTTCCTTTAGGTAATATGTTATAGCAGGCAATTAGAGTGATCTGTTTTATGAATACAGCCTGAAGCCAAAACATATTTTTAGATAATGGGCTAGGAGACTTAGAATGCAGGTATCTTGAGGCAAAGGCAATGTATGAACTCCCTAGTGAAATGTATGTATGGCCTGTTTTTCTCTTGAGATATCTTTTTTTTTTTTTTTGAAAGACTTGGACTTTGCAGCTTTTCATCGCTTCTGTGTGTGCGTGTGTATGTGTATTAATACGTTTCACCATTCTTCAGCCTAGAGCTCTAAAAGTGTTTTATTTGCCATGACTGAACTCTATCCTCAGTGTATTGCACCGTGGACCTAGATGTTGGGATGCAGTTAGCCCTCCTTAAAGCACATGGACTATTCTGGATGTGTGGTCTGCAAGTCATTGAACAGAACACACTGGAAGAGGTGTTTTTAAGTCATTTTCCACACCTTTTGCTACTAATAAATAGTTCAAAAATATACTGTATTTCCTTAGTTGCTCTAAAGCATCTGTCCTAGCATGGGAGGGCAGGTGATTTTGCAAAGTGCTTGCCTGGGATGTATGTACTATTCCTTGATCAGTTCTCTAGTTTCTTTAGCTTCTATAGTATCTTCTTAGCTTCAAGCTAATATACTAGAAGCTACTTTTTAAGTTACTCAACAGGAAAATAGTCTGCTTGTAGTGCCTTCAGTGCTCCACCCAAGCATGCATACATATATGACTTTTCTGACCTTGGTTAGACTGTGTAATGTTCTAAATTATCTTAATCCTTCTCCCACATCACTGGTCATATTCTTTTGTTAGCAACATGGAACATATTGCCACTAAGTATTGTTGATAATTATGTTCCTAAAGCTCATTTCTACAGAAGAGCCATAAGATATACATAATGCTGTGATGTGGTCTTCCGTTACCCATAAGTGAATAACAGTTCGAAATGAAAGCAACCTTATATTCATCCCTTACATTAAAAATTTCTGGATTTGTAAAGAAATGAAAGGTGATAGAAAAAATTTTAATTTTTCTGGTTTTCTGCAAAGAGAATACAAAATTTGCTCAACAGGCACCATGCAATGATGGGGAAGTACTTAGTGTTTAATAAAATGGGATTGGAAGTAATCTACAGAAAAGAAGTGAAAACATACTTTAAACCTCCACCAAAACTGTCTGAATGGGGGGCTAGTTTGGCAAGAGGCTATCAGGACGAAGTGATAGACAAACTACTTGTGATGAGGAAAAAGGTGGGGCATGAACTCATCTTCCTTGTTTGCTCCAACAGCCGAGACAGGTAGTATGTGTGACTGATTTAACTTTGAATTCATAGAATTTTTGTCTCTGGCACATTTTCTTCTGTTTTTAGGAGATGAGAAGGAATACTGCCTTTTTGACAAGCTAGGGAGGCTGCAGATGTGCTGTTTCTGTTCACAACAATGCAGCTTCGATGTGAACACAATCAATGTAAACTGTGATTGACATGTCTTCACATGGTATATGTTATGCGAACAGAAGTAAGAAAAAAACCTCACAACTGACTACTCTTTCTTCAACCTTCTGATTTATTGTAATAGTAACTCATGACTATTGCCTGGATATTATTACTTATGGCAACATACACAGGAAGGAGATAGTACTATGAATTTCTCAGTTCAGTTCCTTTTCCTGCATTTCATTGTAATCTGTCTATCCTAATGTGATGTATTGCAGATGAACTAAGCAGGAAAGTCATTCATTATCACAAAAAAGGAGAGAGTTGAGTTAAAAGCCTCATTTGTCAAGTAAATGAAAATTGTCTTTATTCTGATCACTTGCTATTTGTGAAATATGGACAATTTCAGAATCCCTTTTAAAAAGAGAAGAAAAAAGTTTCACTATTCCAATTAGAGCTATTTGGGAAGCACTAATTATTATCTGTCACAGGAGAGAAAAAAAGTAATGAGTGCTTCCATACTGTCACCACTAACCTTGATTAGTCCTTCAGATAAAATTTCAAGAAATGCTTCATACGCTGGTTTCATACAGTATTCATTATACTTCTAATTGGCAGAATTTAATAATTTAGAGCTGTTTAGTAGCTTAAATATTATCTTTATTTAAATATTATTGCCAATACTGTCTTAGGCTCAGAGAAGGTCCAGTGTAGACACCTTTCCTTTACAGCCCAAGGGGTACAGCGTCCTCCTATTCTGACTGTACTTGCTTGCCATAAAAGAAGCATTCTGAGGAATTGGTTTTCCAAATTCAAGTTTTGTAATATGTGCCCTAATATGGGACTTATCCATCTCATTGGGAATGCTTATCTGGAGGGAAACTAACAACAATCCTTCACAATATTCCTGTCATCTGGAACTTAAGGGACAGATTTTGCTCTAGTTCTGCTGTAGGTGAACCTACAGACCTAATTTAAACTTATTTGATTCCTTTAAGTAGCAGTGGAAGTATTCGGTGAAAAACCTCACAGCAGAAAAGCCCAATACCAATTTGAAAGCATACTGCACGTAGCACATCCCTAGCAAACAGGACACAATGATCAGAACAGAAATTACTTTTTTTTGACAAGGTATAACTCTAATTCAGTGAAGTTTGCAACTGCTAAGTAAAATGTGGACAATTTTGACGCCCTTTCAGGAAGAAAATGGAATTTTTCTGGGCTTCAAAATTTGTTAGGTCTTGTGATGCCTCTGTAATAACAGTGATTTTTGGTATATGTGTAGGTGCATACCTTCCATTATTATGACATAAACAAACTGCTATTGATGTAAGATTCCCAAATTCTGCTTAAAAACATTCAGAGAAAGAAGAGATAATGATGAATAGAGAAACTTTATGCCCCTACTGAATGCAACAAAAGCTTGCCTAAGTAAAGCTAGCTAAACTAATAAATGCTGAACTTTGTTTAATTTAAGCAGCATAACAATAATTTCCAGATTTCAGCCACACCTGGCCTGAAATTTGACAGTGGTATCAAGATGCTTAAATTAAATACAAAAGTAATTAAGCACTCACCCAAATTTATTCAAAATGTTGCAGTTTTTATGTGGTTTTGTGTCGGGTTTGTGTGGCAAGGTTTTGGTAGCAGGGGGGCTATAGGGGTGCCTTCTGTGAGAAGCTGCTAGAAGCTTCCACTGTGTCCGATAGAGCCAATGTCAGCCGTCTCTAAGACAGACCTGCTGCTGGCCAAGGCCTAGCCCACCATCACCTCTATGATAACATATTTAAGAAGGCGGTGGGGGGGAACCCTGCACAACATCAGCAGCAGTCAGAAGAGAGGAGTGAGAATATGTGAGGGGAACAACTCTGCAGCCACAAAGGTCAGGGAAGAAAGAGGGGGAGGAGGTGCTCCAGGCACCAGAGCAGAGATTCCCTGGCAGCCCATGGTGAAGACCATGGTGAGACAGGCTGTCCCCCTGCAGCCCGTGGAGCTTAATGGTGGAGCAGATATCCACCTGCAGCCCATGGAGGGCCCCACACTGGAGCAGGTGGATGTGCCTGAAGGAGGCTGTGACCCCGTGGGAAGCCCATGCTGGAGCAGGCTCCTTAGCAGGACCCGTGGACCCGTGGAGAGAGAGGAGCCCATGCTGGAGCAGGTCTGGTGGCAGGACTTGTTACCCCATGGGGGACCCATGCTGGAGCAGTCTGTTCCTGAAGGACCTGCATCCCGTGAAAGGGACCCACGCTGGAGCAGTTCAGGAAGAACTGCAGCCTGTGGAAAGGACCCACACTGGAGCAGTTCATGGAGGACTGTCTCCTGTGGGAGGGACCCCAAGCTGGAGCAGGGGAAGAGTGTGAGGATTCCTCCCCCTGAGGAGGAAGGAGCAGCAGAGACGTGTGATGAACTGACCGCAACCCCCATTCCCTTGTCCCCCTGCACCCCTCGGGGCAGAGGAGGTAGAGAAATCTGGAGTGAGGTTGTAAAGTTGAGCCCAGAAAGGAGGGAGGGGTGGGGGAAGGTGTTTTTAAGATGTAGGTTTTATTTCTCATGATCCTAATCTGATTTCATTGGTAATAAATTAAACTAATTTCCCCAAGTCGAGTCTGTTTTGCCTATGATGGTAATTGGTCAGTGATCTACCTGTCATTATCTTGACCCATGAGCTTTTTGTTATATTTTGGCTCCCCTGTCCAGCTGAGGAGGGGAGTGATAGAGTGGCTAGGTGGGCACCTGGCATCCAGCCAGGGTGAACCCACCACAGGTTTTGACTTGTTTCACGAGCTTAAATTATCAAGTTGTTTTCCACTGAATGCTTTTTCTATTCTTATGCAAGTGACCGGTGGCTTTACATCCTCTTGTATTTGCTTTAGCAACCAGATTCATTTAAATGAGTCTGTAAATGTAGTGTAAATTACCTCATCTTTTTTTGTTAACTATTATTAGATCTTACTAGAGAGAATAGAGCCATTAAAGTATTTCTAAGGCATCATTTCTGTTTAAATAAATTGAATAGAGAGAGAGACTGAAAACCTGAAACCGTGGAGTTAAATGCTTCAGCTGTTAAATTTTCAGCTTTTTGGATGCTAGCAAAAATCTTGAGCTTCAGTACTACCTTTAGACTGATAAAGACAGCAATCGCATCAGCATCCTGTGAGTTAAAATGGTGGCCTCAGTTCTCTCAAATAAGTGGTCTTTCCTTTGTTGTTTCCTTGTAGTTTCTAAGAAAAGTAAAAAACGGAATACTGCTGCTAGACTTTATCTCTCACTCTAAAGTGTTTTTGTATAAAACTTATGTGTGTCAGCATATCAAGGTAGATATATTTGTGCTGGTGCACGCTCACTCTCATTAGTAATCTGCAACTTGAAGATATTGGCTTAGAATATTTTGGAAACATAAGAGGTTTATTTTTTAAGCTTTTCTAATATTTCCCATTGATGCATAAATCAAATATCACTGATGAGTGGGAGGCTGTATTTCTTACAGTGGGAAATGAATGAAAAGTGAGTAGTAGGTTAATGCCAGTAACAGTGTGTCTGAGGACACTTTGTTTCTAAGCTTTACATCTTCATGACTTGGAAATCTCTGAACATAGCTTTTTGCCTTAATTCCTGTTTTAAAAAAAAAAAAAAAAGAAAAAGCAGCAAAACCGACAACAACTTTGGGGAGGTAAATTTGATACGTGTTATCTGGAAACAGCCTTATACAGAAATATAACAAGAAATGCCCAAGTTGTGTATTTATATATAGCGAGGTATCCAGAAGCTCTATTAGAAAAAAAATATAGAAAATTCATATGGTTTCAGTGAGACTTGGGTTTTGTTTCTTTAGGTTTTGGGGAATATTTGGCATGAAATCTTCTTTTTTTTTTTTTTCCCCTCCTTCTTTTCCTTCAGCACACTGGTTTCATAACTAGTAATTGATTTTTTTTTTTTAATTTGAAAATAATTTTGTATCCTGAATCATATATGTGTTAACTAACACACAAAATTAAATGCATTTAATATTTCTCCATTTCAGGAAGGGGAAAAAATAGCAGTTCAATATGAACTGCTGAGCTCACATATTCACGTAATACCTTGTTTGTGAGTTTACTGTGGTGTAATGTCCATGTTTCAGTTAACAGTTATCTGAAAATCGTAATTTCACCAGTTCTCATTTCTGATTTACCTGAACTCTTGAAATTTATGATTGAAGTTAATTACATTTCAGAGATCAAACCTGATAAATAAGAGGGTATGTGGGGAAGGAAAAAGATGTCACCCACAGACTTGACCCATGTCAGAGATCTTGTCTAAAGACTAATCAGTCTTGATTTGCATGGAGTACTTGGCTGTTTTAAAGGTAGAGCAGCATGGGAAAACTTGAGGTGAAACTTAGAATGTGGGAAGAATTGGGAAACATTGCAGGACTTTGGCTTTTGAATAGGATGAGGAAACAGAAAATTCTATGAGAATGGTGGAAGAGGATGGAAATATGCATTGGGATGCCGTAGGCTTTTGCACAGAGAGATGTGGTGGTCTCATAGGGTGTGTCACATCTGGATGCCTTTAAGTTTAACAAGACTTCTTCCATACTTTCCTTTTCACAAGACTGTTCAACATGCTAGCCCCGCTTCTAGACATATGGAATCCCTACTCTTAAAGACAATTAGGACATGTCTTCAATTCAGAAATGAACAGAAACACATTAGGAACAACAAATTAATACTGTCTGGTACAGAACTGAGTCTTTGAAAGTGAGAGAATTTTGACATAAATATTAGTGTGGAAGTGGGCAGAGAGACCCTTATTTTATTCCTTGCTACATATCCTGTTAGCAGCAGGTTTTGATGTGGCAGAAAATATTTCTGTAACATTGCTTCATTGTTATTAACGACAGAAATGACAAAGTTTGCATTCAGATACATTTTTGTAAGATATAGAAAATGTTTGACTTTAAATATCCACAAAGCTGTTATATCAGGCTCCTATCAGTTCTGTCATTTTTTTTTTTTTTTAAATACTGCCTATAGGGTGAAAACAGAAATCATGTTAGGAACACCCGTGTTTTATAATCAATGAAACATAAAACTGACGTTAGAGCTGTAGAAAAACTTTTACTAGTAACAAGCTCTTTTGGAGAGGAACAAAGGCTATGGAAAATGTAAGGGGAAAAGATTTGTGGGATTTGATGGACTGTGAACATGCAGTGAGAAGGACAGGGCTCTCATTTCAGCCTCACAGTCATTAGTAATGGCTCAAGCACCCCCAGTGTAATCTTCTAAGTAGTAAGTTTTCATTGCCAATTCTGTGATCCACACTTGCGTTTTTTTTATTTGCCATTTCATAAGTACTAGTGCAATTGAAGGAAAAATTAGACAAAAATTGGAGAGGAGAAAGGAGACTCTGTGCCTGTGTTGGTGATGATAAGCTCAGTTAGTAGAAAAAAGTGTTTGTGTCTTTCTTTGAATGCTTTTCGTTGTCTTAAGATAACACTTAAATGGTTACTTCAACAGACTAATGTTGTTTAAAAGAGAAAGCAAAAGGGACAAAAATCTGCGAATGTGAGAGAGAGATTCTGTCTGTGATTAGATCCCTATGCATTCCTCTTGGGTGAAAAAGACAAAATTGTTGGAAGAACAAATTATTCCTGTAATTCTTTATTTCTATGCTATAGCCATGGCTAATGTAGTCAGTAAGGACAGTAAGTGGTGTTTTGGTTTCATTTGTGAAAAGTGTTCATATATGCAGAATAAGAATAAAAAAATCCTTGCTGTTTTTCTAATTATAAAATAGATTCATTTTAATACATGATTGTTTCTTAAGAATCTGTCTTAAAATATACCATATACTAATCAAGGTAGGCAGTAGCTTTTTTTTAGTTTGTTCTTTTTTAGTTAATTACAAACACAAAGTTGTGGAAACACCTAAGGCTTCAGGATTCTAAAAGTCAGGTGGTACAGGTGACATCTTTACACTTCATACAGCTCAGAATGCATTTAATAGAGCATTCACAAAAACTGAATGCTCTATTGAATGGTGCTGAATGTCAGTTAAAATATAACTTGGGTGGGACAAAGAAAATCAAGTCTGCAATATTATAGTAAATGTAATAATGTTAGCCTTATTTTAGAAGATAAACAAGAGGAGGAGCAACGTTTCTCAAGATTTTTAAATAATTTGACAGTTGGGTTTTCGACAATTGTTGCCTCAAGAGCTTTCTCTCAAGAATACCTGGTTTCAGGGGTCTTTTGTCTCTGTAGACATACTGCTTTGCAGTTCCCCACACTGAAATTCATTTCTGTTAAGGGCCAATTTATTTAATTTAGTTAGGATCCTTCTAGAGTTCATCAGATAAAATAACACCAATGTCAAATACAATTCACTTAACACTCATGAATAACACTTCTTAAGTATGAGCACTTTTACCAGTCTATTACACTAAAAATGAACTGAAACCTGTAAGTAAAATAGAACTATCATACTGGTTCTTCAAGTTTTAACACATTTACTTTAGGTTCAGGTGAATAATAATAGCATTTATTCAGATAAACAAGTTTGTTACGAAGGAGCTGACAGTGTATGATTTATGCTAGTGATTCTTCACTCAGACATAAATGCGTGAAGTTTCACAAGGTGCTCGTACAGCCTAGTCTGCCCCTCTTCCTCTGTCACTCCTTGTACCAACTCTCATGCTCATTAGACTTGTTCATGTTTAATTTCCTTGCTGAGAGGGTTAGTCACTAATGACAGCCAGCTTAAGAAAAGGTGTAGGGTTACTGTGTGGCTCAGCAGTTTCACAAAATTACACCAAAAGTTTGTAATGTAGCTGAGTTGTAAGCTAGGATGTGACTCTGAAGGGGGGGATGGCTTCAATGCTATCTTAAAGCATTGATCCGTGTCACCTGTGAATTGTAAACAAGTAGTGTAATTTTAAAAACAATACTACATTTTCTTTATTTTTTTCATCCTAATTCATTCCTAACCAGGCTTAATGGTTTACTTTAACATTTCAATTATGCAGGTCTTCCCACTGGGGTTCAGTGATACTAAAAAGATCAAATTTGTTCTCATGACAAAAATTAACCCAATGCTAGAAACTGACAAAATAAAGTGATATCAGTCTGGTCACAACATCTTTTGTGACTTCATGTTAAGTTTTTGTTCACTTGTGTCATCCAATGATTGGTCACTGTGAGAAAATTCTGGGAAATCAGTAGCTGCTAAGCTGTTTCACTGTAGATTGATGTTTAGAAGATACGTTGACTGAACACTATTGGACTGCTGTATGCTTTTGAATTTTTGGTATTTTTGGTGATGTGTTGGTTGTTGAAGTACTTTTTCAGGACAGTTAGATTGAAAGAAGGAAACCTATAATAGTTTAAATTTAGTAGACAAAATAAAAATTCTATTGACATTATTTTTGAAGGATCGGAACAGAATATCAGAAGTGTTCTTTGCAACAGGGACCAGTTATTTAGGCTTTTTGTAGAGTAAATTTAATAATAATGTTTAACAGAAGAATCATAGTTAGTGATTCTGTTAATGTGTATTTTTAAGAAACATCTGTACTCTTCATCTTAAGTGACCAGGGTAAGACCTGAACTTTTATTAAATCTACTGACATCAAAGCAATCTTTGGCTTGATTTCTAAGACAAACAGCAATAGTGGGGTTTTTGTGTTAACTCTAGTAAACTACTCACAGGGTTAAATCAGAAAACATTATTAATAGTATTGCATTGTAATTGTGTTGCATACACAATTACAGATACTTTCATTGGTTATTTTAAGAATAATAAAAACATAACTGGAAAGTAATTACTTTTAACTTAATGGAGTTAATCCCACAATGATGTCCTATTCTGAATAAGTGAAACCTGCAGGTCTGGGCATACATTTCCACATGCCAAGAGAGTTGTTACTTGGAATTATGTGTATAAGTACCTTATCTGCCAAAGTTATGAACCCTGACTAACAAGCATATTCAAGGCTTTGAGCTCATTCCCTGCTGTTTACTCCTTAGACTCACATCTGGCTCACTTTATACTTTTGCGTTGTTGAGTTTCTGTGATTGCTTCACTTGGGTATGAAAACAGGACACAGCTGCTATGTCAACCCCGAGCTCTCTGATCTTGCTAGCCAGTTAAAAATAGCATGAGTTTGGTCTGCAAAGATAAGAAGTAGAGAACAGATTTTTTTGTGTTTGTGTGCTTATGAGTCTTGCCTCTTGTTTTACCTTGAGAAAGATCATACTCTCATATAGGGCTCGGTGTTAGTATCGGAACGTAAATTCATACAGCTTATACTAAGAAAATTCTTATTTATAGGAAATTAATGTCTGTATGAGAATGAACAGCAATGAATAAAGCAAGGAAATCCAGCAATGACTTTTGCATTTAAATAAAAGGAAGCTACAAATTCACTTTTATTTTCCAAATGAAATTTAGCTTTACACAAAGCAAAGATGTACTATGGAGGATGTCATGACTGGTTGTTAGAATGACTTTTTTGTGGTAGCTGAACTGAGTGTTCTAGCTAGCTTCAAGTTGGATGGCAAGTCAAGAAGGGATGATGCTCTAAGATTTTGAATTTTCATCTGTTACAGATAAAACTGAAGTGAGATTTCTTAAGATCCCCAATTCCCTATCAGTATTTTGTTCATTTGCATTTTGCTAGTCTGGCAGTCCTGATGGGAAATGTTAAAATACGCTGCATATTTTTTGTTGAGGGATCATCCAGGTCACTTGTTATGGGGGCAGGAATGAACTTGGATGTCGATTTCTGAAGGAAAAGCCTTTACTTATCCTAAGACTTAACAATAACACCTGTGGGTTTGTTTTTTTTTTTTCTCCTCATGGAGTTCACCATTGCTGTTGGTGGTAGATTTCAAATTTAAACGTTGAATTCTGTTTAAAACTGTCTTTTTCTGAATTCTCATCAGAGGTTTCGACTTCTGGGTTAATTGCTTTTTGTGGCAGGAAACTGAAAGGCACAACGCAGTTTTCTAGTCTGTTTTAAACACTATTCTATGAGAAGCTGAGACTTTCAACAATATGTAAAGGAATAGAATACTTCTGAAATCTGAACCTATTAAGCTGTACAGATAAATTTAAAGTTATTGATATTTCTTGGACTTTGGAACACAAAATTCAGGTAAAATGTCCTCAATTGAAGGAGATTGCATCTGTGCTTTTGATGTTCCTTTCATTCCCTGTGTAAATGAGTACAAAATGCCTCTTGGGCATAGGCATCTAGAGCAGAAATAAAATGATCAAAAGGATCTCTAGCTCTCAGATGGCTAATTCTTTTTTTTTTTTTCTTTCTTTCTGCATGAAAATCTGTAAGAAATTCAAACTCCTGTGGAAAGTACTTTTGTATACTCCCATTCTGAGTACACCTGTAATCTCCATAAGTTTTCTGTGTGTCTGTATGTTATATATTAGTTTTGTGCCTTGATACTCGGCTTGCTTTTATGAAAAATAAACTGTATGACAAGTTAATCAAAAGGAAGAGTAAAAGAAGTGCTTGTTATGTGCCTTATACACAACACAGGCTGTTCAGGAGAAAAATATCTTTATCAATGATCTGGATGAGGGGATCAAGTGCACCCTCAGTAAGTTTGCAGATGACACCAAATTGGGCGGGAATGTTGATCTGCTCGAGGGTAGGAAGGCTCTGCAGAGGGATCTGGACAGGCTGGGTTGATGGGCCGAGGCCAATTGTATGAGGTTTAACAAGGCCAAGTGCCAGGTCCTGCACTTGGGTCACAACAACCCCATGCAATGCTACAGGCTTGGGGATGAGTGGCTGGAAAGCTTCCCAGCGGAAAAGGACCTGGGGGTGCTGGTTGACAGCCAGCATGAGCCAGCAGTGTGCCCAGGTGGCCAAGAAGGCCAACAGCGTCCTGGCTTGTATCAGGAATAGTGTGGTCAGCAGGACCAGGGAAGTGATCATGTCCCTGTACTCAACACTGGTGAGGCCACACCTCAAATACTGTGTTCAGTTTTTGGCCCCTCACTACAAGAAAGACATTGATTCGCTGGAGCGTGTCCAGAGAAGGGCAATGAAGCTGGTGAAGGGTCTGGAGAGCAAGTGTTATGAGGGGCGGCTGAGGGAACTGGGCTTGTTTAGCCTGGAGAAGAGGAGGCTGAGGGGAGACCTTATCGCTCTCTACAACTACCTGAAAGGAGGTTGTAGTGAGGTGGATGTTGGAGTCTTCTCCCAAGTAACAAGCAATAAGACGAGAGGAAATGGCCTCAAGTTGTGTCAGGGGAGGTTTAGATTGGATGTTAGGAAAAATTTCTTTACTGAAAGAGTGGTCAAGCGTTGGAACAGGCTGCCCAGGGAGGTGGTGGAGGGAGTCACCATCCCTGGAGGTATTAAAAAAAATGCGTAGACGTGGCACTTTGGGACATGCTTTAGTAGGCATGGTGCTGTTGGGTTGATGGTTGGACTAGATGATCTTAGAGGTCTTTTCCAACCTTAATGATTCTATGATTCTATGAAAATAAGGTGTAGTTAATTGCAAATACTAGTCAAGAGAAAGAACAGCCAGTAGGGGTTTCATTTCTAATCCAGTTCTATTCCTAGAAAGTGAAAGAATGATACTTACAGAATTAATGAGAAATTCTCCTTTAAGGTATTGTTAGAAGGTAAAGATTTCAGGCATGGTGCTCAGGCGCCTAGTTGCATAGCTTTGAAGATGAGAAATATGAAAAGATACTTGTACCTTTGCACTATTCAGTCTGTGGTATTGCCTGTCAAGTGGAAATAGAAATAGTAGCATTAACTTAGCAATATGTTTTTAACCTTATAGTACTATAAAAGTTAGTTTGAAAACGTGAATTTCAGGCATCATGTATTTGCAGAAAATCTGAGTACAGAATAGTGCATGAACTGCTTAAACTGTTCTTTTGGCCACTACTGGAGATGGGTTACTAGACTCAGACGGATATTTGATTTGATTCAAATTTTTTTTGTGATGCTATAAGAATCTGAAAGAAACTTTTTTTTTTTTAAACCTGTGATTTTTTTTTTCATAGGATCTCTTAGGCATAAAAGTCCTCAAAGGCACTCAGAACACCTCCAGATATATTTCAACAGTCTTCACATCAGGCTTTCTTACAAAATTGAACAATTTTTAATTCTGTAGTTAAAAGACTGTATTTATTCTGTTATTAAAAAGTTAATTGCTGGAAATGCTTGTCTCTAGTTGTGACCTTAATTCATGGCTTTCTACCATCCCCAATGTCTGTCTTTTAAATTATATTAATAAGATTATATACACCCATGATTAGAAAGTAGGAAGGATTTATAATCTAACTTTTAGGTACTTTTTGTGTTTTAAGAAAGTTCATCTCATCTGAATAGGACCTAGACCTCTATAGAATATCTGAAAAATTCCATGGATCCTGAAATGAAACTGTTGTGATTTACTGTAAGGTGTAACATGTGACTACAATGAAAGGTCCTCCCAGCCACCGGACTGATTTGGGAAAAATAGGTCCCCCATCATTTGAAATAGCTGGTGGAGTGAAACTATTTATATTGGTAACTGTCCATACATGAAAGGAAACACAGTTTCCCTGTCTCAAAAATGGGTAGGCTGTCAGTGCCCACTGTTACTATTTGACACCAAAGAGGTATGCCACATGCAGTTCTGTTTTCTCTACTTATGCATGTTGATTTGAAAGCAATGACAGCAATGAAACACTTAACTGCCTTTTCAGATTAATAAGAAATATGTATCTTTTAATGTATACAATATAAAATACATGTAAATGTATATCTGCTAACACTAATACTTAGTACATAGAGTACTGTATTTCTTCTTTCAGTACCTCTCTTTTTCTTATGTTGCCTATTTCGTGTTTTTTTTTTTTTTTTTTTTTTTTTTCCATAATTTCAATCTTTGCATCATAGAACTGACTTCAGTAATTCAGTTTAGATGATGCACTTCTGGTAGAATTCTTGGAATCAAACTTACCAAATTGCTTTTTTAATGACAGTTTTCCTCTGGGGTGTTAGCTGGTGAGTTTGTGCAATATGTTTTAGAAACTACATTGCTTTTTCTGGGAAATGGTTTATTCATATAGCAATAACCCAAACACATTTTATTTGTCAGAGATTGCATAAAATTCAGTTGTGGTGCCTCTGCAAATTTTCTTCTGTACAAAGAATGAAAATGTGTCTTGCTGAAAGATCATGACTCACTGGTGTTGGTAATTACACAGCTTTTGTAAGTTTAAGCATTAAAAATATGCTCCATGACCTAAAAATGACATAGCTTTCATTTTATCTCATTGTCACAGAGAGTATTTCAATAGATTAGGAAGATGATGATGAAGGAATTCTGCTGAATTTGTAGATGTTGAGAAAACTCATAGGTTCTTTGTACTGTTATTGACCAGAGTGTGTTCATATACAATAACAGCTGTTCCATTGAGAACATGAACAGGATAGAAGGTCCAAAAACTTATTTCAGTTATTATTGGTGCTTACCAGCTTATGGTATTGCCATATATCATATTTTAAGGTGATGTGATGTACTACCGATTTTTGTGCCTCAGAATTTTTACAGATTCATTTGGAAAGGTCATTGGAAAAATCTGATTAGCTTGATTCATTGACATTTCAATAAGTACAGACCTCATGTTATTACAGTATATATTATTTAGTTTCTTTTTCTTCCACGCTCCCTCTACATTCACAGAATCTAACTTAGCCTGATACCTTTCAACAAACTCTTCTATTTTCACATATAGCTGTTTCAATCTGAAAATGCCACTGGTGAATGAAATATTTTCTTGTTATATTATCTGAATGTTTTATACTTGTAGTGATGTTCCAGTAATAATAATAATAATAATCTTGGACTATTCCATATGACTCTTTCTTACCTTGACGTATTCACTGGAATGCAAAGTCAGTGGGTGATTGCTTCCCTTGATGTGTGTGTAAAGACTTGCTAAGATATTCATACTGATTGTCTTTAATCTGCCCTTTTTTAGCTTCAAATCTGTTTGAGAGAGCAAATTTGACAGCATTTTCATATCAGTCCATGGGCATTTCTCTCGCATATTTGCAGCTCGTAGGTTATTCTTTAGGGAGCAGGGGGAAAATGATTGAATCTTTTTTCTTCTGTAGCAAGGTAACACTTGTAAAGCTCACTAGATAAGTTAAAAATTATTTAATCTGAACAAAGATAAAACCAATGTAGTTATCGGTCTTATGAAGTATTTTGGAAAGGTAATGAAGTGTGTGTGTGGGGTGCCTGTATGGACCTTCCTCTTGGTCAAATGGTTGAGTGGAGTGAGGAGGGGTGCGTGTGAGGGAGTGCGAGAGTGTACATGTGCCAGGAACAGCCAGAACTGCCTGAGAGCGCATTTGCCCAAACAGTGGTGCTGCTAAAAAAGATAACAACCATCAGATTAAAAAATAAGGAGGCAGTTACAAAGAGACTTTTGAATCAAAGATATCTGCTTTTAGAAGTATGAAAGAAGCGTGAAAATATGCAACAATCATGAGGGACCTTGGACTGAGAAGAGGATAGCTGAGCAGCTGTCTAAGCCTGGATTGGCACTGGCATAAGTTGTCCCACTGGCACGTGACCCCTGCCTAGCCCAGGAAGAGCAGCCTCCCCATTGGACGCTGCAAACAGCACAAATCCAGCTAGAGGAGTGACAGGGCAGGGTGCAGCAGGGAGACGTGTAAAGCTGCAGCAACCACAGCTCCAACAGGAGAGGTGTGTGAATAGGGGAACCTGCACCCCTATAAGAAGCGGGGGGAGTGCCTATAAATGCATATAACATTTGTGAGGGGGTCAGTATTACAGCTTTTGGGGATTAGTTGTTGAAGGGTGCTTAAGAGATTAGTAGATGTATATTAATACTTTGCAAATGTCTAATATTGTGGTTTATGTGTTGTATTGTTGATATTGGTCCTGAACATATACTTCATGCACTACTGATTAGGTGTTGCTAATAAATCAAACTGCTTTGATAGTGAATTGATTTGTAGATTTTGAATTGAGTAGTTTTTCCTTGAGACGAGGTACTTAATATTGATTAGCACACTCAAAAATTTTAGGAGTATTCCAGCAACAGTTGAAGTGTAGTTAAACCAGCTTGTTGATATTTGCCTACCATTCTCCCCTCTCGCTACTCTTAATTCTTTTTACATCATAGCTACAAAAAGAAACCCAACGCTTACTTCATTAGTAACCCCCATGGAATGCAATGTAAATTCCAGATGTTCATCATAAGTCTTCAGTTAAGCAGTCTTTGTCCAGAAATCAGTTAAATGTTATTGTATTTTATTTGTACTTCTGTCATGAGGAATTAGTGTTTAAAAAACAAACTAACAACCAACCAAAAAAAAACCAACCCCAAACACCAACCCTCCCTCAACCCATTACTCAAAATATTTTCTAGGCAGCAAACTTTGGAGAAAAACAAAACAAAAATCCACCCCAAACCTACCTGTCGTTTTCCAAACCCAGTTGCCTGCCTTGGGCAGCTGCTTCTCATTCTCTCAATAATTGCTTGGCATTCTAGGTATCTGTCTCATGACTTCAGTAAAATTGCATGCAGAAGGCCAGACTAAGTGGTCACAAGGGTCTATTCTGGCTTTAAAAATCTAAGAAATTACTGACTCGTCAAGGTTGCTAAGCCCATTCAGTTTCTACTGAATGAACTGGAATTGAACGTACTAAGTCCTTTGCAAGGAAGCAATTTATAAAGAAGCCTTCAAAGATTTAATATGCTGTAAAAGGTGAGGTTGAATCTGCTCTGATTAGCACCTGTAAATGAGCTTGAACTGGCTACAGTGATCAGATGCTGACAGCCTCCTTCTGCATAAAAGTAAAGATTACCCAAGAAGTAATTTCCTGGATGGATTTAGGCTTTCAGAGTTCGTCCTTTCTGTATGTATCACTGGCTTTAGTGGAAGTTCCTGTCATGCTGAAACTCCAGAAATCAGCATTCGGCATTGTCTGTTAATGTTACACCTACAGAAGACAGCAGGAAAAATTCCAGCTGACTGCAGAGAGTTTTGAGTTGAGAGATAAATCTGATTAAATAGTCTATGGTACTTTTTTAACATTAATGGCAAGAAGTGCATGCTTTGTTTTTCAAGTCTGTGTGAATGGTGGGGTATGGGGAAGAGAGAGAGCAGACAGTTTTATTTTTTTAATCTGCTTAAAAAGTTTCAGGTTCAGGGTGTCTCAGAGCCATTGTGACATTTATAGTTCATGAACTGAATTATAACTATTTTTCTATGACGTTTTCAATCCATACATTAACACCCAGTAGTTTGTGGTTATTTTTAAAGTTCATGAACTGGTGCTGAAACCTGAATTGTGTATTTTTGAGTCTGTAACTTAACACAAAGGTATTTACAAAGAGCTAGGAAAAAATTTAAGCAGCTTTATAATGGTGTTCTCCATTATAAGCCTCAAACTGATCATATAGAGCAGGTCAGCTTCCTGGAAATGCTTCTCATGGAGTTTTCCTAGACAGCTACCTTCTTACAGGGGAAACATTATGCGGTCTCCAGATAGTGAATGGGTGAATCATGCACACTATGTGATGTCTTAAAATCTGAAATCCTTTCTTAAACACAAGCTGCAATAAAATTGCAGCAACATGATTGCATGGAAAATTATATCCTCATAGCAATGATAGGTGTAACGTTAAACACAAGTTCTGCAGGGAATGGGCACCATAGGTCCTGGATTCTGCTATAATGTCATAATGTCTTCACTGAAAACACCTATAGCAAGAGCAAGCTGATCCATGGGTCCTGTCTATTAAAAAAAAAAAATATTGTGGGTTTTTTGGGTTTTTTTTGAGATTATAATGTGGTTCGCATGTCCTGGTTGGAATGATGGCAACTTGAAGTGTATTGGTGTGCAGGGAACAAGAAGCAAGAAAGTTGATTTTTGCAGAGCTGCTAGTTCACTAGGTTACCAGTTGAAATTAAGTGGCTGTGTGCACTGTTATTTCCTGATTTCAGGCAGCTGTGAGTTCTGAGGGTCTTCAATATCTAGTGCAGTCAACCTTGTGGAAGGGCTGACAATTCTGTTTCAGCTACTGCTGTTCTTTCAAAACAGTTTCTTAAGTACTTGTTGTCTATTAAAATAAATACCTATAAGTGGAGACACCTGGAAAGTTCAAATTTAAAAAAAAATGTTAGAATAAAACAAGCGTTAAGTTGTGGTTTGTTAAAGCTATCATTTCTCCTTTGAGTATACTTTTAAGAGTTGTCAGCCTTTTCATATAATACTTAATATGGACGGTGCATTTCTCAAATTAAATATTGTTGCTGTTTAAATATTTGAACAATCTTAATTGAAGCGATATTATATAGTATGCATTCATATTTAAATAAGATGTTTGAACATTAATTATACATACACATATGTTTGTAGAATACATATATATCCAGAAAAATCTAGCATGAATACTATGTTTTTAAACAGTTGTAAGTAAGAAATGAATGCATGCTTTGGTCGGTCATTGAAGATTCACTAGGTGAAAGTCCTGCTAGTTCTGAATAACTGCTGTCTGGGTGGGATATACCTTGACAATCAGACAAGAATTCACTGTCCGGTAGACACAGGTATTAAGAGTACTTTGATTCATAGCATTGTTCTTGTAATGATTTACAAGCAATGCACTAAACTTCAATTCAGAATTTTCCGGTGACGTGATTTGCTTGTTTGTTTGCTTGGTTTTTTTTTTGTTTTGGTGGGGGTTTTTTGGGTTTTTGTTTTGTTTTTTTGTGGTGGTTTTTTTTTGTTATTATTGGGGGGTTTTTTAGAAAATGTAAAATTATTCAAGGCAGACTTTTTCAGGAATACGTATTGGTATTAAATAATGTTCAGTTTGTGGTTCTCAGAGACAAGGGGACAAAGACTTGAATCATAATAATCAGTATTCTGGGATGTGTAAACTGTGTTCTCTGTCTTCCTTTTTTTTTGTAGCGGGACTGCTTTGAGGGCAAGGGGTTGAGGAAAGTGAACTGTTTCTGGCATATCTTCATATATCAAAAAGCTGTGGCTTCTAATAATTTCCAGTATATCTGCACAAATTAGTGAGAAACACTTGCCCTCTGCTTACTTACCTTAAATTAGGTTTAGTATTGATTTTGATGGTGGCTATAAGCTCTTTGGACCTGAGCTATTTTCAGAAAATATCTCTAATCAACGAATAAGTTTTACTGTTAGAAATGTGTTGGACCAAAAAAGCATTAGATCTGGTAAAATAATGTGTTTGATGAGAGTTGACCTTTCTGTACTTGCATGTCTGTAGTAGTCTTTTCTGAAATACATATTCTTTAAAACTTACAAGAACTGAATTATTTTTTTTATTCCAGGAATGACTCCCAGTAGTTTTTTTTTGTGTTTGGCAGCGGTTCTTCTAACTACATGATACTGAAATTCAAAATTATTTGGCTGTATACATTGAAAGAATTTGAAAATTTTCCTGATTATATGGAGACAACTTTCAAAAGCCAGTTTTATCTGATATTTGTTTTCCCTAATAATTGCGTAAAGTTATTGTTTCTTATTGAGTAAACTCTGTTACCAAAATAGCTTTGAAAAGTGTACCAAAAAAGAACTGCAATCTTGTCAAAGTACATTCTATCTAGAATTTAAATGAATCCAAACTTGAGAGTCATCTATTTTTAATTGTCTTTCACTGTGGCAGAACAACTGAGTTTTGAATGTGACACAGCTGCAGAAACTCTCAAACCACAAAAAAGCCCCAGATAAAAAGCCCTGTAATGGTAAATCAGTCACTTTTGATGGTTATCTGAACCACCCTCAAAGTGAAGGGAAATAAGACTTTATTTACATAAAACAAAGTTAGAAAATAATAATAAAAAAATATTAAAAAGGTAGGTGCTTTCCTAAGGGGCAAGGCATGAGTTGAGTGGACACCATCTTTTTTAGAAACCTGTATCAAGTTAAGTGAAGAAACCTGTGAAGTTAATTTTGAATTTATTCTAATACCAAATGAGTTGCACTTTCTCTCACTCATGGAGATAGTGAAGAGTATGTTTCAGTGGAGATGAGTTTGCTCAAAAGAAATAATACACTGAAGGATATGCTGCTTTGCTGATTTTAAGTCCATAAATTATAACTTTGAGTCTAACAGCTGCTGGCAGAAACAAGAATATTCAACTTTTTGTTAGTACAGCACATCAGCTAAAATTTCTCTGGGAATGGAAGGAAAGTTTTGTTTGGGTGTTGGTTTTTTTTTTTGTGTT
>VYZW01016482.1:3201-13467 GCA_013401315.1 Balaeniceps rex | reverse complement strand
TTTTTTTTTTTTTGTGCTGCCACAGGTACATGGAGGTACATTGTAATTACTGGACTGCTGTGTTCAGATAAATGGGAGATAAAGTACACTTGATTAATCATTTGAGAACAAGATGGTTCTTCCAAGTCCAGTGGTAATGCTTCATAGTTTTTTCACCTGTTTTGAAAGCAGGGTTTTTTTTGCAACTGTTTAGTTATTTATTCTTTATGTTGGATAGTGTTGCAGGCTTCAGTAAAAGTTCAAGGCAGTGCAGTGGTGTATGTGCTTCAAACAACAGATGATTTTTGCTTTAAAAACCTTTATAATATAAGAGTTTTATTCAGGAATACTCTATATAAGAGAATACATGTATCCTCATGCTTTTCTTTCTGCTTCCTCACTCATACTAAATTCTTTTGCTTATATTCTTGATTTATCTTTTTTTTTTAATATCATCTCTTCAAGAATATTTTTTTTTCCTGATACTTCACCTCCTTTATTCAAGCCTATTCATTCTTTCCTACTTGTTCCTCCATATTGTACCTGTTTTGTAGGTTTTCTGTGTCTCCTGTTCTTTGGATATACAGCTGCCAAATAGTCCATGGTTTCTCATCCACTATTGGTAGCTGCTTTGGGGCCCTAGTTTTCAAAGCTGAAACCTCTTTTCTGGATCCTGTGACCTTCCGAAGGTATTTATCTGGGCATAGAGAAGTATGCTTTTTTCTCCAGTCAACTGATAAATAATAGTTCAAATAAAGTAATAAAGTGCCGATAGATGAAAAAAACAGTATAAAGGACTTCCTGTGCTTTCACTCTGTTTTTTCATTGGGATTTTCCTAGAAAATTGGGGAAAAAGCCTAAAACTATGTAATGAGAAAGCATCCTTTGGTCTTCCTCTCTGCAACTTTACCAGGTGAAATTAACTTACAAAAATTGCACATCGGATATATTTGTACCCTGTAGTGGAATATGTGAATTGCAACTTCTGTATGTACAAAGCTTCCAAACTAATGGGATACTAATATACTTTAGAGTCTTGTTTTACTCTGTTTCCAACTTTGGGATACGCATATGGTGACGGTGTACTTGTGTCCTAAATTCTAATATAAATTCGTTAAATTCCTGAGGGTAATACAATAAGATTAAAAAAACAACCAACCAAACAAAAAAACCCAAAAAAACCAAAACAAACAACCCGCCCCCAAACTTTTCTATAAAATAAAAGAATAACATGCACAATAGGGTCTGTTTGTGATCAGGATTACTGGTATTAGGAGCTAACAGACATATCGTCATTAAATAGAATAATTAGTGGTCCCTAGAAGGTTTACTCTTCATTATAGTTTGAATGACTGACTTAATTATGGGTTCAGGGAGATATTTGATGAATGTATTCTTCTTGCTAGGAAAATTTTACTAGGAGAAAGTTAAAGTGGAACCTAAAACTTCTTAAAAGTTTTAGGTTTGTATTGCACTTTCAATAATCTCTTCTTTTAATGTCAGGAGGCCATAATCCTACACTCAGATAATGGTGAAGGCTGCCATCAGGAGGGTAGTGATGTCTCCTGAAGGTAATGAAGCTAAGCAGGAGCACCTCCCTACCAGATCAGGCCTGATAATACAAAGAGACCAAAGGAACAGATCAGACTTCCACTGACCTGTTTTACCCATTGTAAGGACTAAGGAAAGCTGGCTTAAATATCGCTTTTTCCTGCACTAATGTGCTGGGAAAGATGAGAAAGCAAAGGGTTTTAAGGCAGCCATCTGAGACTGGCGAAGCATGTCCAAACAGGGGATGAAGATTTCAGCCAAAGGGTTAATTTAAAGGAACTGTGAAGTTTAATTTTACAGTCTGTCTTGCGCTGTTAGGGGGGAGAAATTGGTTTAGCAGTAGATTCTTGGGGATGAAATGTAAGATCAGACCTTCTGCAGTTGACCTCTGTTGCAATCATTTTCAGCAATACAGTTTTATTAGGAACTAACAAGTAGCAATGTTTGTACAAACATGTGAATACATGTGGAGTTTTGGAGGAAATGTATTTTTGAAACAGACTATTACCCCTGTAAATGCCTGGGGAAGAGAGATGGGTTTGTGGTGAGAATAGTCAAGGGATCTGTGTATACTGCATCTTGTGCTTCTGTCATCCAGCGTGCCATGCAGCTCGTGTACGTCAAAGTGATGCTAAGCATTCATTTAGTTGTGTTGGAGTTTTAAACTGTGATTAGTCTTCAACATTAGAGTAGGGTAGCTGAGCAGACACTGGAGAGAGGTGTTGACTGAAAGGAAAATGTCGCTTAGTAGAAGTAGGTGCACTAACAACAAATTAGGGTCAGGATGTGTCAGAGGAGATGCTGATTTCAGTATGCACATCTTTGGTGACTAGTTATCATTACAGATAGTTTCTCAGAGTATTGATGAGAAAGCTGAGGAAGCACATGTGACTGGCTGTGCTTTTTTGCTGGTGTGTCACAAGAATAGACTCCTTGTACCTTCCCCATTTCTTTTATATTGTGTGCCATTTATAGGCCATAAATGTGCTTCATTATTCTTTTTCCTTTCCTCTTGGGACAGTCTATTTGAAAGGGCACAGCTTCTAGATGTTCGGGGTTCATAATTCCAAATTAGCACCGATCTTTATGCACATTGTTCTATTTCTGTCACTAAGGGGAACTTGAATCATGATTATGTGAAGTGAAATCTCAGAGGTTTTTACTGTTACAGACTTTGGATGTTGTAGTTAATGAAAAGAATAGTTAATGCAAATACATCTACTATGTATGGATAGTATTTGCACTCTAATTTGAATCAAAAAATGCAAAACATGGCTATACTTGTCTTTTGTTAGCAGCAAAACTGTCAGTATAATAAATGAAAGCAAGGGTGGTGACTTTGAAATGAATGGTCTGAATCATAGATCAGCAGCCATACTGTTAATATGGTTATGCTATTTAACAAGACGGTCTCCAGTCTAGGAAAGGAGGATATTTTGGGTTTTTTTCCAGAAGTTAAAGCCTACATAGAACAATATTCTATCAAGGAAAAAGATGTAACAAGGAGACTATACAATCTATAAATAATTCTGGTTTTTCCTGCTGAAAAATAATTGATCTTCAAATGGAAGTTGTGTTTGAATTGCAGTTTGTACTAATTTTTCTAATAATTTATATATTAATGCTGCTACAGTATTACATGTAAGTTTGTTCTATACCACTGTTTATAAATCTACAGGAAGCCCCTTCCTGAAAGGGAGGAAGCTTTTACAGAAGTCACATGGGAGAATGCATGTGTGTTAAATTCTTTAGCAGCATCTGACTATTCTAGTTATGGTGAAGAAATATGGAGCTGAGGATGACAGAATACATTGAGGATGAGTGTAAGCCAGAAAGTATATGAAATGCTGTCTATTGTGTCACTGAGGCTGCATTAAGAGGAGTACTGTAAAAAATGAAATATCACATTTAATATACATGCAGTTACAGTGTGTACAGCAGAATAAGGATAGATTTTGTGCAGGAAGATGCCCCATAGTATTCCCCACCTTTTCTGAGAGGTTAATAAAATGGAGCTTTAACAAAACCAGGACACATCACGGGGCTTTCAGCAGATTTTGAAAGCTATGAAAGTTTTTATAGAGTTTTGGTGAACTTTCATTGGAGTATGGTGTAGACATGTTTGCCAAGAGTGAAAACGTCATTGTTCATAATGAATCTGATTTAACAGTTATGTTAGTGTTTGAAAGTCTTTAAAAGATCCAAAGCTAATGACTGATACTGTGCAATTAAGTCCTCTTCTTATGGTGTTCATAGGCCAAAAGGTTAAGAAGAGATTATATAGCTGTTATGGAGTGTGTGGGGAAAGACAGAAGGCAGTTAACAGAACATATGCATAGCACTGTCCTGATCACTGTGCCTCCTTGATACTAACTTCCTGCGCTGAATTTTTGGGTTTGCGTTTTTTTTTTTCAAGATTTTGAAAACAGTGTAGATGCTCTGGTGTCCAGCTGCTTTGTTACAAAGGCCTTATTCAGTGAAGCTCTTAAACATCACTTTTTAAGTATCTTGAGTAGCTTGTGGAACCCAAAGTTAGGCACATACTGAAGTAGCTTGGTCAGCTGGCTCTGGAGGATGCGGGGAAAATATGTATGATAGGCACATTACATTAGGAGAAACAGTCTGTACCCCTATTTCTGTATAAAATACTGGGTTATCTCTATGTTAACACATTATTTCAGGTCAGGAGTGCAATTTCTGAAGAAAATGTCATCCTCACTGGCTGTGTTTTGGGTGGCATCATGGAGGCATGAGTCAGAGCTGGGCAGATGCTGTCAAGGTCTCACAAGTTGCTTCTGGGTTGGTACCACGCCATGACAGCATATAATACTTAAATAGCTGAAACAGTGTCTATTACAGAAGTGCTCTATAGAGAAGACTTAACTCTTGTCTAGCATGAGGGTTATCCAAAGCAATAGTCAAAGAATTATAAAAATGATTCTATAGTGATCACTATGGTGCTGATAAGTTGGCTCTGTTTTTTTTTTTTTTTCTTTTCCCTTCTTAAATTATCTAGCGAATGGATCAAGGCAAGCCACAGATCTGTCAAGTCATGGCCTTGACAGTGTATGAAGCTTATGGTTCGTGGTTCCCCAGTAGTGTTCCCAACATCTCCAAAACTGGTGAGACAGTAGTGCAGCCTCTCCCAGCAAGCCAGGTGAGCAGGTTGGCTGACTTTGCAATCTGCTGGCCAGCAGCATGGCCAGTGCCTTCCTGCAGGCTCTGCTGTGAAAGGAGAGCGTGTTCCGCCATTGCCCACAAGCTTATTCCTATTCAAGTGAATAGAGCCAGACATCATATGGTTCTGTGTTCACAAACACAGATCACAAAATAAAACACATAAGTGGTCATAAAAGTTTTTTTTAAAAAAAAAATCTTTTGGATATAATGCTAAAAGACTTCACAATGGCCATGATTTCAACATCTTTTCTCAGAAATCATGAAGACAAGAAACTTGCTTTTTTTGCAAACTACTGATGCTACTCTGGAAAAGGAATCTGGCATTCACATCTGAGGACTGATCTTCAAGGATGAAAGAAATCATATAAATATTCTGAGGCTTATTGTAAAACTATAGTAAAACTATAGTAGCTGGAATCACTTTGTGTTGGATGCTTATACTTTATACTAAAGTATAAGTGTTTTCTTCTATATGGAGTCATTAAGATGCATATAAAGACAGTAAAGGGCAAAGTAATCTGTTACCACAGCAGGCACACTGTCACTCTGTGAAAGTGGTGTTTCAGGACCTGCTTCATAGTCTTAGCTCCTGAATGCCATGAGAGAAAGTCAGTTGACCAGATTTTGCAATGGCAAGACTGAACAGTCTGCTCAAGTGCACTGATATCTTCTGGGTAGTATTGTCACTTTTCATAATTGTATTGGATATGATAGAATATGACTTCCTCAGTAGAGGGACACCCTGGAGGTGGTTCAACTTGTCACGCTAGATAAGATATGTCCTTTGCCTCTGTATTAAAGTTCATCTATATTTGTTCAACTCAGATAAAATTAGACAAGGAAAGTTTAAAAAACAAACCAAACTCAAACAACTCTGCCTAAACAAAAAGCTATGTAATGTGCCAAAGTGGATAATAATATTTGATAACCATGTCAAAATGCTTATTTTGAAATTTAAAAAGAAAACACCATGAATATAAATGCAGTGATAAAGACAATAAGTTTATTTTCTTTTACTCTTTAGTGCTGTAACACTGCTCTGGTTCTGTGATAGGCTCTAAATAGTTGATGAAGATGGTAATTCCCTGTTTATTGAAAAGCAGAAGTGAGCTTTAAGCATCACTACTTTTCCCTTCTCATTTTACATTGGCATGAACAGCATTTAGGAGTTGGGGAGTCTAGTAAGTGTTTTGAATAATAGAGGTTTTTTTTTCTTTTTCCTGCCATGAAGTGGCAAATACCTTTCTCTAAGCATCCTGTAGATGTAATAATCTTTTTCTTAACATTTGTCAACACTTGCCCTGCCTCAAATCAATGTATGTCGATTTCTGCATTCCTTTAGCAAGCTTTTATCTTTCCAGAGTTTCCTTTTCACTGTGAAATAGAGTTCAACATGCTCATATTGATGGCTTACATTTGTATGAACAGTGGTCTATTGCACTAGTTTGCTGTTTTCTCCAATATTAGCGGTACTTTCTGGTTTCAGGGTATTCTTTTGGTCTCTGTATCCCTGTGTGGCTTTCCTCACACTTTTTTATTTGTATATGTATGTGCCACAGTGAACAGTTAATATATAAGCATAAGTATTAAAACTTGTAAGTGGTCATCGTAGGTTTTATACCACCTGTCTAGCTGCATGCAGTAGGAAATTTTAACAATTTAGAAGAACATACCCTAAATCAATAATATAATTCTGATAGCACTGGGTGATTTTTCTAAAGAAATAGAAAGCTTCTCCCTGATTAGATTACTGTATAGTATCCCTTGTAGAATTTTTTTAATTACAGTTTTAAGTGAAAAATGCCCTGTATATATGATAATTAATAATATACATGCATTAATGTTTGTTATACTCTTTGAAGAGCAGTTGATTGACAGTAATGCCTTTGTGGCTTTCTAGGTGAACAAAAACATTTCCATAAATAACATGCTACTTGTGCCTGGAATTTAGTGCCACCCTTTTTGATAGCTGGATTTGCAGGCTACTATAAATAATAATGTTTAGATGATGCCCATCAAGTGCAATTTGGTATGTAATCTTCAGTGTCCTTTTTTTCACAGAGTTAGAGCTGAGGGGTATTGGAAGGGACATTGTTTACTGAACTTTTTCTCCTCAACACATTGTAATTATTTTTACATAGGCACTTTCAGTCACACACTGCTATGTTTTGTGGTGCTCTGTCATCAGAAGAATCAGCCCTCCTCCAGAGAGCCTGATGTGAATGAAAGTGATTACTATTTCCTAGAACACATTGCAGATAAAAGAAAATGTAATTGCTTCAGACTGGAAAGTTAACTATAACAAATGTTGTCATCTTTTATCAATGATAACAACAGGTGAAATAAAGAAGAATAAGAAGCATTTTCTTGAGATTATGCAGTGTGTACTGTAATTGTCTGTGACAGGCTGAACCTGAGGCTGGTCCTGACCCTTTTTTAATCTATTTACTCTTAGGAAGCAAGAAAATAAAAGCCATGACTTTCCCATATTGGTACCACGTGCTTTGGGACAGTCTGGTTTTGTTTCGCTTGTCTCATGAATAAATTTTCCTCATGAAATAGCTCTATCAGTCAGGTTCAGACACAAACATTTATTTGCTAATGATCTAGTGTACTACTATATAAAAATCAACTCATATTAGTCTGCAGATGAAATATATTTATATGGTAAAGTAATTATGGTCACAGAGAGATACTGTATCAAAAGCCCTATTTTGTATGCTTTTCTAAGGGTAGCTGACTGATGTGGAAGACATGATTTATGAGCTTGCTGCAGTAAGCAGTGGCTTGAAGGCTAAGATACTAAATAATGCATACAAGATGAAAAATATTTATTTGGGGGGAGGAAGAGAAGAAATTACTTTGAATTTTTGTATAACTTAAAGTAACACACTAATCTTGGATCATAAATTACTTTCATTTACTATGGTTGTGTAATCCCAGATAGACTAACTTTTCAAATGTGTAAATTAAAGAAACAGCTTGAGAAATTCCATAACAATATTATATTGCTGTCTCACATTCTTCCTTGCTAGAAAGCCTCTGTGTAAGGTTTTATTGACTTGTTAATGGGATAGCTGAAGTTTTATGCAGTTGTCTTTAGCCTCTATTTACATTAGACAAATACCAGATGTCCTAGATACCAACCACCTCTTATGTAGTAAATCAAAGTGTTGTCTTTTCATTTGTGAAATCATTTCCTGTGTTCTTAATGGTTTTATTTCTTAGATTAACTTCTTTTGTCCTGTCAGCAACTTTCTGAAATGGGAAATATTTAAGATGTTATTTCACTTACTTCATCTTTTGCCATTAATATTATACTTAGTTAGAGATCATGGAGACCATATTTGTGATGAGTTATGGTGTCCTTTTGAAGGATTTTTGCAGCTCTTTTCCAAATTCTGCGTATTTCTCATTACTGCAAACAAAGCACATATGATTTGGTGGTCTTTTCATTTTTCCAATCAGTTTCTCACTATTTAGTCCAAATGAAACAACACTCAACTAGGCTGTCTGATTGTGAGGCCTGGTTTAATAGCCTTACACCAGAATTAGGCAAATCTCTTGCTCTGGCTTGCTCATTTCAGATGCATGCAGGATTTGGTCCAAAATCTCTTGTGGTCCAGTCAGTTCTTCACATCAGGTCAGTAGAAGATCTCTTGATCTTATTACAAAAAGGATTGACAATGGCGCATTATTTATTTACAGAAAAGACTTGTTTATCTTTGCTCTGGTAAATATTAGTTTGTCTATATCTGGTGATTTGTACCAATAAGTTCTAAAGCAGCCAATTTATGAGTGTGTTTGTCTAATCTAAAGTGAATCATCTGTGTGAATCTAAAATCTCTGGGCAAGTGAACTTCAGATGTGAACTCGTTATTCTTTGAAATAAATTCTACCTAATTTGTGCAAAATGAATTTTTTTTTTTCTTAAATTAGGACAGCTGTAATGCTAATATGGCTGGAGAAATCATAGAATTGTAGAATAGTTTGCGTTGGAAGGGACCTTTAAAAAACATCTAGTCCAGCCCCCCTGGCACGGGCAGGGACAAGAAATGCCCTGAACAAGTATCTGTGAACAGATGAGAACAGCTAGTGTATACCTTTTGTTATCACCATAATACTCATGGCCTTTAGGGATTCAATTTATTAAACTCATTAACCAAAAGACTTGTAATCTTTATTTCAGGCAGTATTTTATGAGGGGATATAGATTTAAGGAAATTTCATGTTGCTCTATACCTATTATTTTAAAAAAATGAATTATTTTTACACTGGTTTAAGTTTTCTTCTTATGAAAAATATGAGTACTAGTATGTATAATACTAGTAGTATAAATAATAAATATATTAATCTGAAAATATCCTAAATATACATTTAGGGTTTTTTCCACATCTTACCACATCTCATGGGATCTTATCAGGCGCAATGCTATGCAGAAGATTGTAAACAATTCTTTTGTGTAAAATGAGATAATCCACAAGGAGAGTAAACGTGAAGGACGAACTTAGCATTTTAGGTAACCTACTCAGGAATTTCCAGTGTTTATTTTGAGCCAAAAATCTCAAATTTCTAAGTGAAAATTTTGGAAATGAAGATGAACTCAAAATTTCACAGGAAGTCTTACCAGAGTTCAGTATTAAACCCAACTCTCAATGCCCAGTGGAGTAGTTAAAAAAAAAAAAAATTCTTCTAGGTTTCTTGTCCAAAGTTATTGAAATCAGAGGGACTAGAATTGATAGCTTTCAGATTTAAGGGCCAAGCCCTGTAGTACTTTCCCCTTTTTTTCAGGTGAACAATGTCCAAGATGATATATAAGCTTTCCCTTATATTAAATCAGCTTTGCATAACTATGGGAGTCTGGGATGTTAGTTGTTTTGTCATCATCACCATAGTGACTTATCCAACTATAATATTATGCTAACTACAGAACACTCAGATCTCTTTTCCTAAGACATGAAAAATATATCCAATTTACTGGTCAACTGAAGAATTTTGTAGCAGATTGTTATGGGTTTTTTCCCCCTACAAATTCAGGCAGTGCTACAATTTAGAAAAATGATTAGACAATTTCATCTGGTTTTAGCTTGCTGTTTGTTTTAGTATGTTTTATTTTTGATACAACAGCATCGTGCATAGTATATAATTTGAACAGTGCTATAAATGCTTGTTCAGTCAGAGATATAGGCACTTGGAAAAAGTGCAGAGAGCAGCATAAAACAGGCAAACTTCCATTTTCAAATTTATAACTGATAAATTTGAATAGCATTTAAGTGATTTGTAGATTCTGCATTAGAAAATGAAGTTATATGCAGAACTTCTGGGAAAGACAAACTTGGGTACATCTAGAGGAACTTCTAAAACACTGTACTTGACTGCAGGAATTCCTTAGTGGTCTGACTCATGCACTTACTGTTGTCTTGCTTCTTGCACTTTCGTCCTCTGACTGAAACAGATTTATCCAGTCAAGGAATAAGGTATTAATCTGTGTTAATATTGAATTCTTACCAGGTATCCAGTACATTATTTCAGGCAAAGATGGTAAGTGCCTATATC
>VYZW01016481.1:72329-85709 GCA_013401315.1 Balaeniceps rex | reverse complement strand
AGGGTACAGCAGTGTTTTTCAAGAATCAGTGATCCTCAAAATCAATACCATTTAATATTTTAACTAGTGTATTTTGTGCTCAAAAACTAGTTTGAGAAATATTGTCAATGTTAGGAATAACCTGGCGATTCTGCAAAAGAATTGGGTAATACCGTGGAAGACAAGAGGTGATCTTATGGTCTGGAGTTACAGAAAAGTTACTTAATACTGCAAAGCACAAAAATCATTCATCTGGAGATGAAAAGCAAGAATGGGTGCTACAAATGAAGAACTGGAGGAGTCTGGGTGCTAGGGCAGGGCATTTTACTTTATTATTAACATACGCTATTTGACTTTTAATAGACTAGGATTAAATGAAAAGCTTTATCAAATCTCTCAGGTTGCTGCTCATTTGAAATCAGTGTAAAATATCACTAGCCTTTATAATAGAATCTTTATTCCTAAACTTGTTTTCTTTTTCCTTTACAACAGTATTCTTGTTTCCTTTAAAGAACTTTCATGTTGTGTGCTAGTGACTTAAGGAAATGGCATTGTGCTTTTGTCACCTATTCAGAGACAGTGTGTGCAACCAGCAAATCTCTTCAAGGATTGTAGTTTGCAAATCCTACTGTTGTAAATGGCAAAATAGTCTTGAAAAATTGTTGGGACAGACCATGTTTGATATTAGGTAGCAACGCGTAATCAGACAACACTGATGTCCCTTAGACATGAAAGGCATGAAACCTTTTGCCTTCGTAACTTACTGAGAAGCTGTTTCTTCTGTTTGCTTCAGCTCATGCTTTTGTTAGTGGCATTGTTATTTCATCAGGGAAGAGCACAAACTGGGTGGAATACCAGCTGTTCTGCTGGACTCGGAGAGTTGTGATCATTGGTACCAATTCAATGTGGGCAAATGTGAAGTCTCGCACTTGGGTTGGAATAACCCCATGCAAGTGTTAGAAGGCAGCTTTGCAGAAAAGGATCTGAGGTTATTGGTAGACAACAAGCTTGAATGTGAGTCAGAGGAGGGCAAATGCATGCTGGGCTTTATCAGCAAGAGTGTAGCCAGCAGGGCGAGAGAAATTATTCTTCCCATCTGTTCAGCACCTGTGAAACTACATTTGGAATTCCGTGTCCACTTTTGGGTCCTCCAATACCAGAAAGATACTGACACACTAGAGCAGATCTCTTGAACGGTCACTAGAATGGTTAGGAGACTCGAGCACACAAAGTACAAGTAGAGGCTGAGAACTGTTTGGCCTGGAGAAGAGAAGGAGAGATCTTAGTGCTGTCTACAGTTACCTTATGGGTGGTTATAGAGACAACAGAACCAGAGTCTTCTTGAGGGTGCACAGTGATAGGACAAGAGGCAACAGATACAAACTGCAGCACAGGAAATTCCAATAAAGTACATGCATTGGGGTTGTTTTTTCTCCATTGTGGGAGAGGTCAAATATCAAAACAAGCACCCAGAGAGGATTGTGTAATCTCCATTCTTGGTGATATTCAACACTTTACCAAAGTGCTGAGCAACCTGATCTAAGTGGACCTGTTTTGAGCAGAAGGTTAGACTAGATGACCTCCAGGGATATCTTCTATCTTGAATTATTTGATGATACTGTCTGCTGTTTTGTTTTCTGGAATGCCAATTGGAGCTCCTTATTCCCTTCTGCAGTGGTGTTCCTCCTTATGGTTATGTGAGCTTTTTATGTCCGCATCTCAGAGGGGTGTCTGCCTTCCCTAGGATTCAGTATGACATAGGTGATTCTGGCAATCTCTAATATCTTTGCTAAGGGTTAATTCTGGGTCTTTCAGTAGAATTTCTTCAAGTTTTTTTGCTGCAGATCCCAATCATGATACAATTTCTTATCAGGGACTGGGTTAACACCTCAAAATTGCACTTTGCAGACGTTCTCTATTTTCATCTCCTTTTTGTCCTCTCTGCTTCACAACATTTCTCATGTTTCATATTTCATGAAGTTTATCACTCCTCAGGTTCTGTGGTTAGTCTGTTCTTGAATTAGTTGAAAATAATAATAAAACATCCTCAGAAGCAACTTTGAGAGAAATAAAGCTACCTCAGCTGTTGGCTGTTTTGTTGGAACGTGTTGCTTACCATTTCAGAAAAGGGTTGTGAAAAGATTTTTCTTATGTCTGTTACATATTTCAGCAGTCATCTGGCTTTTAATTGGTCTGTTTCTTTAGTCTTGGTATCCTTTTACTTTGTTTTACTCTTTGAACTTCACAAATTACAGTAATCGTGCAGAAGCAGGGAATGACAGAGGTCTGGTTTAGTCACTTTTCTGACTTAAATATGTGAATAAAGTAACAGCTGACTGTAGAGCCTCCTAAAGGTACATTTCCCCAAAGACATCATTAAAATTAAATTTGAACAAGAAAATATATGATCTGAAGGCAGAAAATAAATACCAGTGATCCAAAAATTCCCTTTCCTCAGACTGAGAATGGGAAACCCCTTTTTCAAATTTGTGAGGTTATAATGGATCTTAAATAATCTTTTGGTTTCTCATGGGGATATACGTACCATTTTGGTTAACAGTTTGATTTTAGTCACTCCTAGGCAGTAGTCCAACTGTAATTTAACTAGATTTTCCATCTTTGTACTGTTTAAGGGAAGCAATTCCATAGGGAAACTGTAATAAAAGAAGACGGAATTGCTTAAAGATAGTTTCAATACTATTTACATCAGGCAAGATATAACCAGAAGTGCAAAGAAGGTATTAATGCCATTTTGAAAGGCATTGATAAGTTTTAATCTGGTATACTATGTGTAACTCACCATCAATAATCAAGAAGGTTGAACTCATGCTAAGTAGGAGATTCTAGGAATGAAGAATCTATTTAATAAAAAAGACACTAAAGGTACGTGGCAGTGCAGGGTGAAAGCTAAGAAGGGAAATGATTGTCGTCCATAAAAATATCACAGGAGAGAGAAATTCCAGGGTGGGATCTGGGTTACTGGGGATAAAGGATAGAGCAGGTAAAAGGATATCAAGTGAAGTGGGTTTCTGCCTGCGAAAGCAGCAAGATAAAAAATATTCCAGTATGTCAAGTGGTGGTAAAAACCCTTCCTTGTTCTAATATCTTTTCCTCATCTGGATAATTTAAGAATAAAAGCATATGAAATATTGCCTGAAGTAGCAAGGACAGGGACTTGATCACCCAGGAAACCTTTTCCATTTGAGTTTGGAACTTCTACTTAAGTTCCTACTCACTGTCCATGGCTTACTGTGTTACCATGTAAGCTGCTTGTAGGTAGGGTAATCACATTTTTAAATCAATATATCTGTTTTTCTATTTACTGCAGCTAATGGTAAGCTGCAGCAGACTTTCAAAGAATTATCATTAGAAATAGTAATTAGAAGTCTTACTTGTTACTGCTGTGCTTCTTGTTATTGGGAAGCTGTCAAGATATCCATAAACCCCCTTAAAAAACCAAACCAAAACAAAAAGCCACACAAAAAAAACACCCCAAAACAAATAACCCCACGCAAAACAGTAAACCAAACTAGACTTGTCTCATGCCTCTGATGTAAAGAGTTTGAATGACGACAATTTAGGCAGCAGTACTTAAAAGTCTGTCCCTGAATATTGTATGCTGTCAGTGGAGATTTTCAGAGGCCCATGCTGCTACTTTCTAACGCAGTAATTCCTAGGAATTTACCAAAGATGGATCCCACTGTGTTTGTCGCTACTGTTAGAGTAAAAAGGAGTCCCACTAATGAAGAGCTTTCAGTCTACTTAGACAAATCAGATATGGTGGAGGAACAGGACAGAAGGCACAGAACTGTGTCTTGCAGATTTAATAACAATACTATGTTTTCTGCCAGCGAACTAATTTGGAAGAGATTTAATGAGTAGAAGACTAACTAGAAGGAGCACAACAAAAGCAAAAGAGGTAATCTAAGATGTAACACACAGAAGAGGGAGGCAAGGGGAGGAGGAGCCAGGGGAATGGAAGAGTTCAAATTAGAGAATGAGTAGAGCAAAAGATGGTGAAAAAAAAAGATGGCACATGGTTGGAGAAGCTGTTCTGAAGCAGAGAATGCACAGGAAAAGTAGAGGAGTCAGCCTGTTGTCTTTAGAAAACCTAACGATCCCCACAAAAGGACTGGGCTGACTCCACTCTGACTTCTTCCTAGCATTTCTTTTCTCAAGAGCAAGGAGAAAGAAAATCTCCCAAGAATGAACAGTTCATTCAAAATGATGCATTTTGAGCACTTACCAGCAAAGTTTAATTTTCATTGTATAAAACATCATCAAAATGAAGGGTAACTGTGAGAGAAATTCTCTTTGTTCCCTGTTGCAGAGTGCTCCACAATGAACTGGAATGAATGTCTGAGCATCTGGAAAAAAATGAGGGAGGGAAATGATGAGAAATAATGCGAAAGAAAGAACGAAGTCATGGTAGTCATAGAGAAGCTTTTATGGGAGAAACTTGTTATGCTACCTGAAATTTGGCAGAGCAGATGTGAGCTCTTGGAGTGCTGTTGTGACACCAAATAAATTTCAGCCATATGCAAATGTTAATGTGGCATCCTTCTTCATTGGTGTATTTTTTTAATAAGATCACAATGCAAGCTGTTTTCCCTCAGTTGTCTTTAAACACTATTGTGAAATCACAATCTAGAAGGAAGTTATTCTGGCATGTGATAAGGTGCTGAAAAGTTTTGTAGCATGTTTTAGACATGCTTAAGACAGGCATGTCACAGCCAAATTTTAGAGCTTCTTGTCATGGCTTGTCATACCCTAACAATAGCCTAACGGAAGCGTCTTAAAGAAAGCCCAAATATATATGAGGAACAGATGGCAATTTCCATTCTTTATCTGTGTCCATTAAATAGATTTCACACATATCCCCAAGGCTTATATCTGTTGTGCATAAAGAGCGCCATGAGCATAACACTACAATGTTTGACCTCTCTATTGTTGTGCCTTCTTGTTTGTGAAATTCAGCTACAGTGTATTCTGAAATGAATGATGATTAGTGTCTAGAGATACTGTTGCTTTTTTTGACATAAAAGTGCCTCTCTTTTATCTGCGAACAATTTTTGAGTATTTCAATCAAGTGATTGTTCAGTGAAATAAGATTTACTTGAATCTTAAGAGATTTGTTTCTGATCAAAATATAGGAATTATCCCATTTAAAAAGGGTGCAAATCAAAGTTCTGATAGCAAGCAAAGAATTGCCAGAATCTAGAAATGTGGGGTATGGTGCCTTTTCTATTGATTATGAATTTTGAAATGTCGGCTCCCATCAGAACATGGGGAAAATCAGGTGACTGCTGCGCCGATTTGGTTCAAATAATGTCTTTTTGACATCTCTAGTGGCCTTGTCAAACAATCCAGGCACATTTTTGCATTACGTTGAATAGTAAATGTATTTATCGGAGTGCTGAAGTTTTAGGTTAGTATGAAAGTTGTGGTATGTTTCAGTTCTGATTACTGTTTAGACAACATAGGGGGACTTCAAGAGCTACTGACACAGGCTGGATTTAGATATTGATGATCTGGTGCTCATCAGTTTTTGCAAGATTTCACCTGAAGTGAAATGATTAAATAAAACACTTGAACGTTTCCTAAAATGAAACTTTGTTCTGTCTCTTGGAAATTCAGATGTAGGTGTCGCCATTGCAGCCCTTCCCTCTAGCAAATAATTCTTTCCTCGTGGAATAGCTCCAGTCGGCAGCTGAGCACCACACAGCCGCTCACTCCCCCTCCCCCTCCCTGGTCGGATGGGGGAGAGAATCGGAAGGGCAAAAGAAAACTCGCGGGTTGAGATAAAAACAGTTTAATAATTGAAATAAAATAACAATAATAATGATAGTAATAAAATTGCAATGAAAAGGAGAACGAGAAAGAGAGAAACAAAACCCAGGGGGAAAAAAAAAAAAAACAAGTGATGCAACTGCTCACCACCCGCCGACCGACACCCAGCCAGTCCCCGAGCAGCGATCGCTGCCCCCCGGCCAACTCCCCTCGGTTTATACACTGAGCATGACGTCATATGGTATGGAATAGCCCTTAGGTCAGTTTGGATCAACTATCTTGGCTGTGCCCCCTCCCAGTTTCTCACGCACCTGGCAGAGCATGGGAAGCTGAAAAAGAAAGTCCTTGACCAGTGTAAGCACTACTTGGCAACAACCAAAACATCAGTGTGTTATCAGCATTCTTCTTACACTAAATCCAAAACACAGCACTATGCCAGCTACTAGGAAGAAAATTAACTCTATCCCAGCTGAAACCAGGACAGGCACTAATTGTCATGGATGAAGATGGGAAAGCTGGGACCATAAAGCATAGGATTTTCATTGGGATAGTGTATTGGTTTTCTGGTCAAATCAGTCTTAATTAAGTCTGTGGTTAATCTAGTGTTAATTTCTGGTATTAAGTTGGGTTCTTTTCTCTTCATGGGCCAAATTCATATACAAAGTTGAAATTATGAGTAGCACAAGACCTCTATCATACCGATTTTAATTTTATTATGTTTTTACACTTGCCTTTATTAAATGTAGGTATGCTCATTTCTGGTTTGATGGCTTGGCTGCTCAGCGTGATACTGTATTTTTCCTTAGCTGGTGTTGATAAACTTCTTGTCCCAGTCAGAAACCATGAGATATTTATAATTATTCCTATAATTATTCCATAAAACATGTATCTGTTCTGACATACTGTTTTTTTTTTCTGTTTGGTCTGTATGTATATAAATGGTTGCAGAAGGTATAAAAGAGGAGAAATTGTTCTGAGAAATTAGGAATTGTGACTATACTGGGCTTTATCGTAGAATTGTGAAGCACAAAGTTACAGTAAAATGTCTTCATTTTGTTTACACTCAGTGTTTACATTCAGTTCTGGAAGAATTAGGTTTGTATGTTCAGGACCTGTGAAATGCCTTCTTTGCTGAGTTGCTGAGAAATGCCAGGTTGAAGTCTAGATGACCAAACTCCACATCCTATCTGTTCAGTAAATTAATGGTCAGTTAAAGTCAATTCAGTAAATTAAAGATTTCTTTGGTCCATTGCATTCTTGTGATGTTAATTCCACCTGGTAGAGAGAGATTTCAGAGTCTCAGCTGATGATACCTGTTAGTGATTGTTAGTTCTCAGCTTTATTTTGCTTACTTATGACTGGTCTTTAATAATCGGTTATATTTGCTTTTGAAATAATTTCAAAATATCTAAGTTATCTTGGTATTTTTCAACATGTGTGCTAATGTTGTGGTTCAGGCTTAACATAACAGAGCTAGAAACCTAAAGCAAGGCACCTGAAGCAAAACCACACGTTATTTTTATTCCAGAAGGGTCTTTACACACATTTTGTCTGTCCCGTTCAAGTGCATTCTAAATTTTTGTTTCGCCTTTTATGAGGGATTTGTTATTGAGTCTTAATGATGCTAAATAGTTTTATACAATGGAATCAACAACCTTAATTTCAGCATCCTATTTATGGAGCAAGGGGCAGTTGATAAGGATTATTTTGGTATGAACGTGGATATGTAATAGTTGAGGAAAATGATCAGTATTGAGCCAGACTGACCTGCATAATTCAAGAAAATGCCTAAGCCTGAATCAAGCATATGAGAAGTCCTAAGAAATTCAATAAGGCTACTTAAAGGCTCAGTGCTAAGTTGCACTTTATTTATATGTTTTTTTGAACTGAGGCAAATATCAGTCATGTCACTACAAACAAATGAAGATCTTTAATGTTTGCTATTTATTCCTTCATGTGCTTTTCTTTCCTCCCCATGTCTATGCTCCTTTTTCATTTGATACTTTGTATGAGTGCTATCTTAGTTCCAGTATTAAAATGGTCATGGCAGGCTAGGTTGAATTTCTGACTGAGGTTCAGACTTGCTTTGGCACAGGGGAAATATTGTCCCCAGTAGGTTAAAGTGACATTGTAAAACGTCTGGTCAATTCTTTCCCTCTTTGGATGCAGTTTTGCCTTTGAGAACTGAAAGTTGCATCTGAAATACAACTGTGTAAATTTCATTTTATCACCCAAAATACATTTAGTTTGAAATCATTCACAGGTTTAAACCTTGGATGACTTGTGTTTTTGTATAGCAGGTCCTTCTTTTGGAACTTACATGTCTATGGTATCTTACAATACAAATATTGTGTTGCTCATCACTTGAGGGAAGTTGAAACAGTAGGATTTTATTGTTGGTACGTTCTTTCTGAAGATGATGGTATGAGAGGGAGGGAATCGTCTTTTTCTTACATAACAATCCATGCGGCAGTCCAAAGACAAGAGGTATTCCTGGAGGGCTTCTAGTTACTTATTCTATAGGCCCAGAGAATTGAGTCTAATCTTCAACTGGTAAAATACGATATTGTTCCACTGACATAACTGCTGGCTGAAATTCTTATTTTTTTATATTGTACCAACTAAGAATCTGGCATGTAAAATCTGCCAAGCTTGATGGATGTATTGGGCATGTCTGCGTGCTATACTTGGCTTGTAGACATCACGATGAGTGGGAACAACAATTATGTGGGAATAGCAATAACAAAGTGATCTCCAAGTTGATTATAGAAAATATAAAAAGGCCTAAGTGGTGAGGAGTGAAAATATGTGTTGGTATATAGTTAGCATACTTCAATTGCTTCTGTGGACCGATAAGAAAAATTGAAAGGAGACTAAGTGCAAAGAAGGGGCAGCCGTAGAAGGGGAAAGCTGAAAGGCAACTTCTAATTTTAGGTATTGGCTGAAGTGCTTAAGGCCGGAGTTCAGTGAGCACTTGAAGTTGGCAGTTTATTCCCACTCTTGTGCCACAGCCACCTCCTGCAGGTGCATGTTAAATAGGATCAGGCCACTCACTTGGCTGACGGGGCCCGTGTCTTCTGAGTCCAGTCACAGATGGTATTCACAGAATTTAGGCCACTGGTTAGGAGATCTGTCAAACTGTTTGCAGTAGGTGCAGGACAGCTTAACCAGCTCTAGCTACATGTTATGTAGCAAATTATCTGCATGTCTTGCATTTGTAATGTAAAATGCTGCAGCCCTTTCTTGTGTCAGGGTACTCTGATGGCATCCACACTGGCCCAGGTGAGCAGTGTGACTTAGGAGTCGCTGACTGACTGCTGTGATGAAGAGCAGAAACCCAGGACCAGTATGTGCCTCCTTGGCTTGGGGCAGCACGGCTAGAAGGAACACTGCTTTGCTGCACCCTGTAGCCATAGCTCTATTTCATTATATGCTCCAACACAACAGTCTAGTAGTCCCATTTACATGCACACCATCAACCGTGTTAAACCACTCCCCTTTTATCCCACTAGGTTGCAATTCACATGTCCAGGGACGGGGAAGTTATGAAATCTGCTTTAGACCATCTAGTTGGTACTTGGCACTGGTGAGGCCTCAACTCGAATACTGTGTTCAGTTTTGGGCCCCTCAGTACAAGAAGGACATTGAGTTGATGGAGTGTGTCCAAAGAAGGGCAACAAAGCTGGTGAAGGGTCTGGAGAACAAGTCTTAGGAGGAGCGGCTGAGGGAACTGGGATTGTTTAGTCTGGAGAAGAAGAGGCTTAGGGGAGACCTTATCGCTCTCTACAACTACCTGAGAGGAGGTTGTAGTGAGGTGGGTGTTGGTCTCTTCTCCCAAGTAGCAAGTGATAGGACAACAGGAAATGGCTTCAAGTTGCATCAGGGGAGGTTCAGATTAGATATTAGGAAAAATGTCTTTACTGAAAGAGTGGTCAAGCATTGGAACAGGCTGCCCAGAGAGGTGGTGGAGTCACCATCCCTGGAGGTGTTCAAAAAAAATGTGTAGACATGGCACTTTGGGGCATGGTATAGTAGGCATGGTGGTGTTGGGTTGATGGTTGGACTAGGTTATCTTAGAGGTCTGTTCCAACCTTAATGATTCTATGATTCTGTGATTCCTATACAATAGGTTTTTACCTTTTTACCCTGATATCTCATGACTGGTTACAAGATTCTGAATATAAAGACAATCAAGAGATGAAGAATCCTCCTTCAAAACAGAGACTGGTGCTATATGTCTCTAAAATTCCAGCACAGTTTGATTTCTTAATAAGTGTTAATACGCTCATTGCAGTTTTAGCATTGAGTCCATAGAATCATGTTGAAAATATGTATTTGTCGGGGAGGCACTGAGAGCTGCTTTTCAGTTTAGACATTGCACTAGTCTGCTCTATCACATACTCAGATATGTTCAGATAAAGCTCTGTACCTGGAGCCCAGTGCTGGATGTCTGCAGAAAAATGTATTTAATACCATAAATCTGAACTTATCTGCATTTGCTGCAGATCTAATTTAGAAGTCTTAAACCAAGCATTCAGCATCCCAAGATTTTGTCTCTGGAGATCAAAGTCTTCATGACTAAAATTCAAAAAGCAGACAAGTAAATGTCATCAAAGAGCTTTTGTAGTGTGCGTATACTCAGGCACATGCACGTGTGCAAACGCACATACACCTCGCCAGTTGAGATTGTCAGTGTNCCCACTTTCCCTCCTGCTTCCCCTGCCCTTGTCTGAAATATAGCAGCCTTATGACAAAGATAGCCTTTGCTCATCTTTCATTTCTTTATTGTCTCATACAAATCGTTGCAGTGTTTTCTTATCACATTTCTTCCCTTTAATGGTGAGTAAATTCAGATGTTGTAGAGACACTCGAGTGCAGATGACCTGGATTTTCTTTAGTTTTGAACTATCAAAAGAACTTTCCTTTTATACTTGTGTAATCATTACNTTCAGCATCCCAAGATTTTGTCTCTGGAGATCAAAGTCTTCATGACTAAAATTCAAAAAGCAGACAAGTAAATGTCATCAAAGAGCTTTTGTAGTGTGCGTATACTCAGGCACATGCACGTGTGCAAACGCACATACACCTCGCCAGTTGAGATTGTCAGTGTCAGAGGACTGTTATAGAGCTTGTGATATTCTCAGTTAGATGCCAATAATCTAGGTGCTTTTGAGTACTTAGTCTGAGTTCACAGTCCATTTTAAATTCAATCTTACGTGCTCTCCATTTCACTTTTGACTGTTGTGTTCTGTCATGAATTTACTTTAATGCACCAAACTTATTTGATTTAAAATTGAAATCAACAGCACAAGTATGTGATAGCTAGTAGATTTTGTAACTTCTCATACTGGAAGAATTAGATGTAATTGATTACAGAGTAAATATTACATATAATGCACAGTTTCATTTTTCTTTACTGAATATACCATGTAATTATCCAAATACACTGCATAACTTTATGCTCTGGAGTCTGATCTCAAGCAGAATTGTTGTGCTTCATCTTCCAAATCCTTACCACTGACTGTAAGGGGAATATCCAAATATATCGATAAGTTGTTCTATACTTTCTCCTTTTTTAGGACACTTCTTCTCTGAACGCAGAAAAGAGAGTTTGTTCTGCATGTGTTTGAAATAGTAATTATACCCTATCTAGAAGGATATTTCTTAATCCCTTTCAGAAACCAGAGCTGGAGCTGTGGTTCTGTTGAGGAGCTAAAGAGAAGATGGTCTTGGCCAGCATGACAGGTAATGAGTAGATCTGAGGGAGAAGAGTGGTAGGAGTGATATGATGTAGAAGAAAGTGGAGGTCTTGAAGGTGACACAGTGAAAGCCTCAATTGAAAGCACTGGTCTGAGAAAGATGGTAGGTTTTGAATGGATANAACCCAAATAACCCCAAGTTTATTCAAGGGACAGACATACAGACTCTGCCTATTTTCACTGCCCTAGCCTTCTTTCTATTCTAATTAACCCAGATGTTAAATTAAGAGTATTTCTCTTTCCTTCAGAGGAAAAAAATGCTGTGAGATCAGAAACAAACCTTCTCACTTTCTGACGAAAGAACTGTCAAAGATGAAGAAGAATCCTTAGCCTGGGACAGAATTCACTTGAAATTACTAAATGCAAGTCATGTAGCTGAGCTCAGAAGAATCTTATTATTGAGGTCAAGGTCTATTCTTTGGTAGGCATTAAATACCATTATACTGCTTACCACATTTCTGTTAGCTTGGAGGAGCTTGAATCTCAGCTCTGACCCTTGTCTCTCTCTGTAACTTCACAGAAATCGTGTGACATTACTTTCAGGTTTCTCAGTCTGTGTGAGGTAGGTTTGAGAATATTCAGCTATATAACTGGAGAGGCTAGCCTATGCTGGCATTAATCAGATGAAATACTTAGAGCACAAAGAAATAGGAGAAGGGAGGGACATCTCATCCAACAGGTGTAAGGTTATCTGCTAATGATTTTGAACATAGGAAAAGTGTTTTAATCACCATGTTACATTTGTTCTGTTTAGCTTTGTTTAATATGCCATTTTTGCAGAATAAATTATGTCGCCATGTGTGATCTTCCTGAAGGTCTGTGAATGACCTTCTCTCCTGGAAGTTTTTGTTATACCATATTTTTAAAACCTCTTTGTGGGTCATATTGGAACAAAAATGAAAGCTAAATTTAGCTTTTCTTGATGGAATTGGGGCTTGCAAACTCAAATCTTTGCACAGAAGGTTTAACAAAACTCTTCATGAATAAGCACTGGAAGTTTGCTATTGTGCCAAAGGAAAAGGGAAGATTATGAAGGCAAAACCACTCAGTTTAGAAACTAGGTGGTTGACTTTTTTTTAACTTCTGAGCTTGGTGTTGAGTTTTATGAGTGTGTAGGGGAATATATGGGGGGGGTGGCAGCAGAATCAGTTCATTATTAAAGGGAAGTCTAAACTCTGAAAACCACATTTTAACTGGTGCCCTAGCTAGATGAAATGTCTTTGTCTGCTAAAGAACACGAAGTACTTACTATTTGGTTAAACAAAAGACTAGGAAATANACAGATAACATCTGTTCTGAGTAACAGTTTCGCTAACTGGAATGCATTTGGCTTCTATTACATAATCAAACCCAAATTATAAAATGGCAAGAGCTGCGTAGTCACATCCCTTATTTAGTGCTAGTGCTGTAGTCTGCTGAATGGTATGCAGATTCAAAAGTAGGGAGCTGCTCTCCTAATGAAGAGCAAGTTCAGCCCAACAGGCAGGACAAACTTCCTTACCAAGAGGCACTTTGTCCCTGACAAGGGCCTTTTTAAGAGGGAGGTGCATTTCATTTTGCCCAGCAAATTTGCCTTGCTACTTTCTTTGAATAAGTAAATGGTTTTAACCTGTGGAACAGGAGTAAGAGCCCAACTTTTTTGCATATCTTGGTAGTATCTGTACCCAAAAATGTATCTATAGAGCAATGACCCATGTCCGCAGCTCTTCCCGCATTACACTTTAAGGTATAGCTTCCAGTGACTTCTGGAATCTGGGTTTATAATATATAGATATAGCATTTTCCCCTACTTCGGACCTAAATAATGTGAAGTCAATGTACCAGAAATAAGCATGTATGTGTTTGGCTGGAT
>VYZW01016481.1:53924-69993 GCA_013401315.1 Balaeniceps rex | reverse complement strand
TATTCTCAGGGTTGCTCTTGTGGAAAATATTCCTGAAGGGATCAACTATTCAGACAGTGCACCATCCCATTTGTCTCTTTTCCAAGGCTGGATGAATTTGCTTAATATGGCTGAAAAGTCTGTTGACATAGTATCTTCCCAGTGGGACCTCAATCACAGTCATCCATCAGCATGCCAGGTATGTTCTAGCCTAACAAAAGGGTGGGACTTTAACAATCTGTTCTTGTTGTTTCACTATTAATTTTTTAGAAGTACAGCCCTTCCCTGTAGCAGACCTATTTGTTTGGGTAGTCTAAACCCACATTTTCTTATGGGGATTTTCCTGCCAATGCAGTAGTTTTCTGAGAGTGGTGGCACACTGGGACTAGATAACGCATCCAACTTCATATCACTTCCATCTTAGGAAAGGATGGCATTGTGTAACCTTAAGAAACCTGCAAAATTGTACCAATATTAACACATCCATAATTTGGGAATATCCATCAGTTGATATACTTATTTTCTGTTTGGTGCAACTGATGAAGTAAAAGAGCAAGCATGTAGATTAATTCTGCAGTCAAATAAATAGATGGATAGAATTACACTTATAAAGAACAATGTAGTATCAGATGATTTCTCATACCTTTTCAAAATGAATCTTCAGAGGGAGCAGTGTTCAAGACTTTTGCAATTAAGAGCAATAGGAAAAATCATAAATCATAGTGAATGAGACAGACATGCATTACAATGATGCTNNACATGCATTACAATGATGCTGTGCCAACAAACACTTTATTCTTGAGAGCAATCCTCTTAGAAATATGGTAAGGGCAGGTTTCCACTTAGTATCACTTGTGAAACTAAGTTATCAAAGAATTGATAGGCTGAGTGTATCTCCAGTTTTCCACCAAATGGATTCTTTGCTGAAAGAAGCTGTTCAGCTGACACGAAAAAGGGTTAAAATGACAGCCGGGTAACTGTAAGGAATCAACTCTATTATACTATGGCATAAACTCTTCACTTCCCTCTCTAGTTCTGTTGATGCTGTGCAGTAAAATAATGCCTTTTGGTAGAGGATAGACAAAGACTGGTATTCCAAGCAACTAACAATAGTACTGCAAATAGCCTGTGTTTTCAAGTCATGAACTGGATTCTACTTCTTTCGAAAGAGGCTGTAGCCTAGTTGAACGGCATACATTAACTTTTCTTCAGAATAGATCTGCTGTGTGTCCATTTAAAAGAGTGAAAATCTGAGGTGAGCAGCCAAATGGAAAATGTAGTGCAAACCCTTCCTTTTAGAATGCTTATAAATATTGGAATATGGTTTGTGAATAAATTTATTGAGTATCAAAATATTGAGATTTTTCACAATGTAATTATGCAGCTAAACTTTATTTAAGTTTATTGCCTACGAAACTTCAGACCCATGTACTGTCATTCAAGCAGATGAATTCAAAGCGATAGTGCCTTAGATGTTTTTAGGATGTGCATGAATTGGTATGTGCATGAATTGGTATGTGCATGAATCTTTTAAAAATGTTTTGTCTGAAAAAGAATTCAACATGTCATTTGCTTCAAAACCAGCAGAGCCTAACAAATCCCAAACAGAGGACAAAAATAGCAAACTGGAAATTGGGATTTCAGTAGTTAAGCACGAAATCCATTCACTGTTCCACATTCTCATGCAAAGTAAAAACTGTAAGATATTGCCGAATGTCAGAGCAGGGAAAGGACAGAGACACATGCAAGAAGTGGATTTGCCCTTTCAATCCTCAAATGCACTGTTAAAGCTAGAAAAATGAAACGTTTTTCATAATATTCCATTCTAGTTATCTATTTCTGCCTGCTAGTAGTCTTACAAAAGTGAGTAATTACTTCTGTTTAAAGGCAATTAATATTCCAGTCATTTCCTCATTTGTACAGCAGTGTGGGCTGAACAGCTGATAGATCTTTCTGGCAAGCTTGCCTATTCATCCTAAAACGCTATACTGTTATTGGCCAGTCTAATTGCGAAAGAAATTGCCAAGAGGCAGCATTTCTCAGCAAATCGCTGCCCCAGAGAATGTACACAAAGCTTAGTGTGTGAAAGGGAGGGGAGGAAACTTGTATCATTACATCTGCTTTCTCCACTTGTAGAATGAAAGTGAAATTCAGAAGAGCTTCAATAATTGCAATCTAGTAATTTTCTGAAGTGTAAGTTGAATGCCCTCAAGTCTTTACAATTTGACTTCAGGGATATTTGCCCCAAAATAGCAGAAGCATTATGTAAGGGGGGTAAGGGGGTGAGATGCAAAACTTCCAGGTAGTATGGGGTACTTAGCGAGTAAGTTCCAGTTGTTCCTTGAATGATTCTTGTTTTATCAGAAACTAAGGACATAACCATTTTCCATATGGACCCACATACTGCTCTATAACTATTTCCATTTTATGAATATTCAAGGCATATTGCAAAGCAAGGTTCTCTACAAGAGCACTTCAACAGATGTGGATTTTTGAAGGAGAAAAGCTGAGTAGGCTAGACGGCTTTTTCTTAATTAATTACAAGGTTTCGCTCCATTCTCTGTATATGTGTTTATGTAGTTACATACACACATGCATACATATATATACACACACATACGTCCAATATACGTATTGAAAAATACAGCAGGAAATTCGGCAATTTTATATACACACATGCATATATATATGCCCAATATACATATCATCCGTATGTATACATGTTGACCATTTTGTCCAAATGTATATTGGGCATACATATCTATATGTATGCACGTGCATATATAAAATTGCAGAATCTCCTGCTGTATTTTTCTTCATGTTTGTTTGTGGGTATGTTACCTAGTGTCCTTGACAGTTGCCTGTCCATGTTTTGTTGTTTTAAATCTAAATAAACAGGCATTGTTGACTGAGCTGTCCGGGTCACAACTGCTGTGCTCAGCTGTCTGAGTTCATGAGTCTTGTTAAATTGGAGCCTTCAAATGCAAACGCATGATGCTACAATGTTGTGTGTGCTTCCACAGCTTAGGCGGTCAAGTAAACAAATATTTGTTTAGCAAAATACTGACTAAGCTTTCTACACTTGCTTTTCTCATTCAAAAGACCATGTGTTTTGGCGACTTAGTGATGTCATCTGTGTGCATTTTCAAGATCACAAGGTAGTTGTCATACAGAGGCTTTGAGATTTTGACGGAATGTGAACGTATGACTTCTCCTGTGGCAATCTGATATTTAGAGATATCAGAGGACAACGGAAACAGAATTTTTGAGGATAGCTTTTAATTCATTTGCAGCGAAGGGAGAGGTGAACATAAGATCATGACAATTTCATGATTTTCACAATTCATTTTGTCTGGCTCATCTCATGTTTAGAAACTTTAATCTAGAGTGACCTTTTATAGTTCCAGCAAGTCCTTCCTCACAAATTTCATTTTAAGTTTAACAAATAAAAATTAACACCATCATGGTTTATTGGTATTGCCATAGTTATGGCACAGGAATCGGCTATAGAGATTGCAGTGTATTTTCTTTTCTGTAAGCACATCTTTACACAAACATCTCACCTCTTCAGGTGGTGGCATTTCCCTGATGCAGCTCGTACAGACTGAAGCATAGAAAAGAAATAAAGAAGAGAGTTTTTAAAGTTAAAGCATTTTTTTAACTCGACTGAAATTCCAAAAATTTACATTCCCTCCCTTTTCATTAGCTATTTTGCTAGAAGAATTTGAGGAGAGCATTTGAATTTCTCTGCTCTGCATTAAATGACAGAAGACAAATTTAGGGTTTCTTGATTTATTTGCTTTATTGGTTTCTGCCAGAATGCTGTGATTTTTAGTGATGTCTTATAGATATACCCAAATGCTTGATTGTAGGACAACTTTTAAAAATATTAGTAGAACTATATAGAATAAATCCAGAAGAAAATTCTGGAAGTAACCAGTTTTATTTCTGTGGGAAAAAAAAAAGCTAAGCATTGTCTAAACTATAGGAATCTAGGTTAATGAAGAGTATGATAATTCAATTTTAGAGTACTTCAATAAATATAGCATTTTTATGTTCATATCCCCCCTATTTTATTTTTAATGAGGAACGCATGCTGATAAAGACAACAGCAGGGAAATCAGCCAGGCTAGAATCAGTCTCCCTAGTGACTGCTAAGAAATTGCTCTGGGGGCAATTTCAGGGCCTTTTGGTAATGCTAAGTTTCTTTTTTTTCTTTTTTTCTTTTTTTTAAAAATTCACTGGGTGGCTGTTACAGGTACAGTTGGGACTGATGCTTCAGATGTATGTTAGTTTAAAGCTACCATGAGAATGTCAGTTTGTTCATGTGATATATACTTTTTACATCCTCTTTTGTCACTTTCAGTAGGTATTTTGAAACAGCTCGGTGAAAAGTGTAAGAGAATGTTTTATCGAAATAGGCAGATTTCTAGTGGTATTGTTTGATAAAATGCAGATATGGTATAAGGTAGCACACTGCAGTTTCATAGCCCTTGGCTGCTACTATTTCTCAGTCCTCACAAGCTGAGTATATAGAAATTATTCTGATCGCTGTCACGTAGTCGCGCAGCAGCCTGGTATTGTCTCGCAAAGGGAATGTGGTCTGAATGACAGCGCGAGGGTTTGTATTCAACAGAAGCATTTCAAATGTGCTGACAGCAGTGACAAAACTCTTCAGACCTTCTGTCCTGTCTTTTTCCTTTTCATAGAACAAAACAGTAAAATTGCAAGCAAACATGTCAGAAAATACAGAAACTGAGTTTCAAATTAATATTAATGGGGAAGAAGGCCAGGTTCTTTAACAACGAAGGAAGAATTTCTAGTACCCTACTTTACTGTAGTACGTACAGATTTTTAAAAAAAGTTGTGAATTTTTCATAGTTGTTCAGTGTGTCTAGACTAAGCCTTGGTGAGCATATGAATGCCTGCTGAGAGATGATGCAGCGAGAGAAGAGACGGAGGGAATTCTTTCCGGTTCTGGCACCGCGTGGTGGTTTTTGTATACCTGTATAAACACACATATTTGTGGTGAGTGCCCTCCCGGTCTTAACCATCGCTACGTAAAGATGCTTTAAATGTTTTATCACTTTGAGGTTTCACCATAATTGGACAAAAAAAGGATATTATAAATGCGCAGCTTGTGGTGTCCCTGATGGGAAAAGAGATGTATTTTCAGAGATGTCTTCATTGGAATGCAGGGCTGCACTCCAAGTGATCTATTCACCCGTAGGATGCGCTGTTCAGCTGGCAGCATGGCCTGTAAGAGACAGCCAGGTGGTCCATCAAGGATGTTGTCTTGGTCACGTCAGGGCATACTAAGATCAGGTAAAACTGAGGAAACACTGCCATGTTCTTTTTTGTCCAAACTAAAATTAATACAGAAAGTCCAGGCTTGTTTTATCAAAGCTTTTGTAAATCACATGTAAATAAAATCTTGCACAGGTAGAAGCGAAGTGGCAATAATGTCCAAAAATAATTACCTTGGGGAAAAAGATGTAAAGAAACATCTCCTGAAACAAATTATTTTATCAGCTTTAGATGTTAACTTTCTAAGCATTTCTTTAGTAGAACAGTTAATACATTAATTCATATTGATAATGCGAATCACTTCCTATCAAATTTATGAATGCTTTTTCCATGTTTATTTTTGTATGCTACAGCTTTCTACTATGCTTCTAGTCAAAATCAGTTTTTACAAATAACCCAAACAAAAACAATGTGCCTCTGTTTGTCTTTATATCTAGTAAATTAAATCAACACATAGAACCTTTCTGGATAGCAGTTTCTACATATATATAAAAAAAAATATATATTTAATTAATTTATGTCATGCAAGCCTTTTAGTCCTTTATTTTCCCTGCTCGCTTTTTGCAGAGATAAAACTAATGAAACTCAAAACTGGTGGTGTTTCCAGTTGGTGAACCCAGAAAAAGTGGGGCCAACAGCTGCCTGAGCTCTGGCACGTCAGGAGCCTGTCACCCCCAGGGGAGCTGGGGCAGGGCATGGGCTGGGAACTCGGCAGACAACAGCGCAGTGATTGCGGGTCCTAGATTCGGCTGGAGTCTAGCAGTGCCAGTCTGCAGCAATTGTGGGAGAGACCCTCTTGAGGGGACCAGGGCACCCCAGAATACTGGTCAGTGTCACTCTGCTCCCCCAGGATCACGACGGAGCTGCTGCATAACTCTGTACGCAGCATCCATCTGCTCCATGCTACTACCTCATTAATTCTTACGTCTGGTAACATCTGCCCCCCTTCTGCTTAAAAAAAACCCAACACAACCACTGATGTGAGAATTAAGGGTCCTTTTAGCTTCATGATGAATGTGAGGGAAAGACACTCCTTGACTTGCGCAGCAACTCAGTGGGCTTCTGGGTGGGAGAGGTAAATCATGGGTGTTATTTCTTACATGTGGGACCACCTAGTCACCTCAAGAAATGCTGAATCTGGGTATAAGAAGCATTTGGAGCTTCATGCAAAGCATGTTTTTGTTTTCCTGTTCTGTTACCTACTCTATAATGCTTTCATTATGGCAGTATCTTGTTGACTACTAAGCTCCTGTGAGCCCTAGGATGAGTGGGGAGCTATGCTGTGGATTTGAGCGAGCAAGCAAGCAGGCATATATTACAAAAGTAAAACATAAACAGTAGTTCTGTGTTTCCATTGCAGCCTCTGGCTGCTCTGTAATTTTGAGAAAGCTATTTTTTATTCTTATTTTGCCACATATATTCCAAATGAATTAATATTAAAAAGTAGGTCTGTACTGCAGACAGGGTGAAGAGCTACTTTCTGTGACTGCTTAACGCTTAAGTCCCAGCAAGGCTCAAAGTATCAATCTGTGCAGGCAATTACAGAGCAAAAGGTGGCTCTCCACTGCATGCTGCTTCTGGGTGCGATGGAGGAGGTCTTCTGACTATGTTTTGATAGTCCATGCTGTCAGATTGCATCATCCCAAACTGCTTTTGCATCAGCCATTTTTGTAGAAGAGAAAGATCCTTTAAAGATTTTTAGAGTAACAGTTTGTACAGAAAATTGTCTAACAGGGTTCTGTGGAAATCTTTATCTTATACCTCTTTGTTTGAAAGTTGATATGACTGTTGCTTTTTTGTTTTAGCTTTACCTTTGGGCCAGCATTATATTGAATCTAAAGTGAGCTGTGTAGGTAGGGCAGGCACTTTGTTAGCTGATTAAACCCAAAGTTTTTGTGTATTTGACTACTAATTGTAACTGGTGTCTGCAGTAGTAAGCTAGAATGGCAGTGAGGAAACGGGCTGTAACTGTGGTTGTAGTAACACAGCACAGTAGTGGTACATTGGATATTTTATTCTTGACATCGTGTAGTTAGATGCTTCTAACTAAGAATTTTTCTTTAAGTTAAAATATTGAATCTAAAAATTAAACATTTACTATGCAATCGGGACGTCTACTTTTTCTTTGCTTTTTGGATGTGGAAAAATGTGGTGATTTAAAATTTTATTTTTCATATGAAACAAATATCTTGATTTCTGTTTTAACAAATATCTAGTTCAGTTTGAGATTCCCTTTTTTTGTTCTATGTTAGAAATAGGGCTTAAATAGTAAATTTATAACAGTGTAAAGAGGAATAGCATTGTTGTTTTCCTTCCTGGTATAGCTCATCTAAAGGTGAGCATGTGACCACTTGAAAATGTCTTGTACTATGGTTAGAACCACTTACAAAAAATCATTCAATACCAAATAAGTGTAATTAACTCTTTTCCTTGCACTTTTTATCCTGATTTAACAGAATGTAATTATTTAGAAGAAAGTTAATGTAAAATTATGTTTATGGAGCATAAAAAAACTGGACACTTCATTCTCTGTGTGTCACCTGTCATCAATAGTATTGCACAGGCTGGGAAAAGGAAGAAGCAAGTTTGGCCTTCAAAACAGTATTTCTCCAAGAAAAAGCTGAGTTGCTAACCTTTAGTGTAGATTTAACCATATCTAGGAACATATTTACTCAGCAGTTGTGCAATATGTTTTTGTTTTAACGTGCATCTTTAATTTGTTGATATGCCATTTGAACAATTCTGTGTCTTACATCTTCTGCTTTCCTTTAATGTTCTTCCCAGGGTCAGCGTCTTTTTGAAAAATTGCTTGAACTGGCATCCCGAAATATTGAGATAAAACTAGTGAGCGATATACTGCCCGTGGAATCAAAGGTATTAAACGACTTGAAAGCAAAGGGTAAGACCAAGGTCTTTATGTTGTTATGCCATTAACTGCTACATAATGTTCCTTTTACTTAAAATGCAGACTCAGATGATGTATAAAATGCACACTGTTGGTTTAGCACTGTTACCCTATAATCCTTCAGCTTTCTCTGGTTCATAGTTATCAAAAATCTGAAACTCTGTTACTGTAGTTGAGGTAGATGTTTGCAGTTTGCAAGAGGTCAAAAAGGTGGTGCAGTGATTAGACAGATGTTTAAACTCATTATAGCCATTCTAATGGTAGGCAACGTAACCTGAGAGACTGCTGTCATACCTTGTGGGACAAGATAATTTCCTCTTTTCAGCAGTGGCAAAATAAATTAATAAAACAACATGTTTATCATACTGATGATTCTGAAGCACTGGAAAATAGACCATCAGTCAGATTTAGCCAAGGTTTTCTGTGCTACGTGTATTTCTTAGGTGCCTGCTTTCCTAATCATTGTTTTGAGGCTTAAAATCCCTATCCAAAGAGGGATTACACACTGGCACTACATGACTAAACTTGCTTTATGTAAAACTGTGTGGAAAAATAGCAAAGAGAGTTTAAAAAATGCTGAAAGAAATTAGAATCTCTTAGGAGTTCTAACAATCTCACACACACTTCTCCTGAATAATAATACACTAATTATCTCTATAATCTGATAAAAGTATGATTTTAAGGGTAGGATGCATTTTTCAAAGGGCAAAAAGAACCTATATATTTTGATGGTGATCATTTTTGACACAGATTACTATACGGATCACACAGGGAATTCTAAAAAATGAATTAAACAAAGCAGTTGGTATGTGTAGTGGCACCGTAACATAACATGTCTGTTTATGGTAAAGAATAAAGAACACCCTTTCCCAACAAAAATTGATCTTTATTTGTTTAAATCCTTGTAATCTCCTGACTAGGCAAGTAAAAGAAAATTACTAATGGAAGTCCTGGTCCCTTAAGGAGATCATCTTTGATCAAGACTGACATGTTATTTAAATGTAATAACTACAGAGACTTGTCATTTCATGACACTGCCTATGCCAGGGCTTTGATTATTTCTGTTATGTAACCAAAAGTGATATCGATCCTTTGATAACCAGTAAGAATACATCAGCTTTGTCAGACGTCTGTGAAGTAAGGAATTATCTTTTTCTGATGTGTTGAAAAATAAATAGGTTTTTTAATATCAATGTCAGTGAAACTGTCTTTGAAAAAGTGGTTTCTTTTCCATGTGATTCTAGTGTTCCAAGTTCCCACCAGTCAGAGGAGATGAGAGGTAGGGCCTGTACATTTATGCTGATGTACCTGGCAATAGATATTTTAGCTATGTCTTATTGAGAATACCCGATATCAAAAACTATCCTCTTTCAAAAAAAGATGAGCAAAAGTTCTAGCTAGAAAAGGGAGCGATGTTTGGCATTAACACTGCCTTCAGTTTATGTGGGAATTAAATCAGACCTGTGAGCTTTTTGAACAAACAAACAGAACGTAGGCTTTTATAATTTTACTAGCTTCAGTTTTCCTTATGCCTTGTTCAGATTTCCAAGACAGGAAATTTTAGAGTATGCAAATGAAGTGATCAATGCATTTGAGTGCTCTGAGCTACAAAGAATTGGAGAAAGTCACTTTCATATAGTAATCGTTGTGAGTTTTGCTGTCATTGTCTTTGAACCCTGTAATTGTAGATATCACCATGTACTGTTGGCCTTTTTCAAAGATCAATATTATAACTTCTTGATTTTCTCACTAAGAATGTTGTTTCCCCTCATTCCGTGTTTGGTTTTCCTATTTCTACAAACTCTTATATTTTTGTTAGAATGTCTTGATTATGACGTGGTGATTGTCAGCTCTGTTGCAAGTCTTTCACCTGCATTTTTGTTTGTTGTTTTGTTTTTATCTCCAGGAAAGCTAGGTAAATCTTTATTTGGGTCTGCATTCCTGAAAGGAGAGAAGTTAGTTTTAACATTCAATCAGTTTTAATTGTCTTAATTTTATGCTGAAATGAGCAGACCTTGTATGAACAGCAGATTCATGGTATGTTCTCCTTGTGTCAAATAGAAACTAACTGGTAGGGTAGCTTAAAAAAAAAAGGCTACCCCAATTTCCATTAGTTCAATAATATTAATAACACAGTAGATGGAAATTGTATCTATATTAGCCTTTTTCATGTCTGCTGAAGAAAAAAATGACTGTTACCTACTACCATTGTCTTAGCTGAGGACAAACATATCATTAAGCTTTGCTATGCTATCCTGGAAGATCTGTCTACTAAAATTATTAACCTCTTTGCTCATGAGGCACTGGCCACCTGCATCCTCAGAAATCAGTCAGAATTGATCCTCAAAAGGGAACTGTGCATCATCATTTGGACATGTATATTCATGAAGATAACTAATTTTTTTTTTCCCTGCAACTGGTCAGATTTGTCTTAGAAAGTATGCCAACCTGTTTTAATAGAAATGTTCCTCTTGTGGGAAGGAAAGCAGTAGCTTTCAATAGCTCAGCCAAGTTTTGAAGCTTCTCGAGATGGAGAACCAGAATACATTTGGCTGAACAGACCCAAACTCCCACTTGCGGTGTCTGCCTGAATTAGGCAGAGGAGGGTCCAAGCACTGCTCTGTGGTTCACCAGCTAATAAACTGAGCTGATTGTTCCTAAGCAGCAAATATGCTTGGAGCCCAAGCCATGGGCAGTAGCATGGAGAGAAAGCACATACATAGCCTGTGGGGCTCTGGGAGTTTCATGCATTCCGAAGCCTGCCTTCACCTTGCTACGTAAGCATAGGCTAGCCTCTTCTTTCCAAGGCAGATTGTGTGCAAGAGTTAGACAGTCTCCATGTAGTGGGCTGTTCTACTAAATGTGAGACACAGTTGCTATTGCACAGAGAAGGTGGAAGAGCCTAGCCTTTCTTTTCAGCAGGCCGGGTGATCAGAAGCCCTTAGCTGTGCCCACAGGCTGTGCGGGCTAGTTCCTGGGGTCAGGATGAGGGATAATTTGGGTCTCAGCCCCAGGACGTACCTGTTGATATACCGCCCGGGAACCTTTAAGGATGCTGCAGTTCCTCAGCCCGTGGTTATCTACCTCACACTGCATCTTCAGGTAGTGTGCCCTTTCTGACTTAAGCAGCCCAGGTAGAAGTCTCGACACAGTGGCATGGGTTTATATGTGGTTGCTTGAAGAACTATACTTGGTCATCCATATTGTCTCATGCAGTGGGTTTTTTTTTTTTTGTACTAGGAACCATGATATGCTACAGCACTGCTGCATCTCAGCACAGATGTTGAGACTACTTCTGCCAGCCAGATTATTCTAGCACATCTTTCATTTTTCTAGACAGGCATGGAGCCCCCTTGCCTCTTCTCCCCATTTCTGAAGTACTGTAGCAAGCAGCTTTGATAGACCTTTTCCAACCCAGGGGTGCATCCTAGAGTCCTCCCTACACATCCTTCCTCTCCAGCAGCCGTCCCTACTGATTAACAGAGGAGAAAGTTGAAATCTGACTTCAGATTTGAGCTGATGGGGTAAGATAAAGCATAACTTATGTGGATGGGACAGCAGAACTGAACTGATGTAGAGTAAAATAAAATCAGTAATCTACAGCTGCAATGTTAGTACAGATATCTGAGCTAGCTGTGGTTTGTTGCCACTGTTAAGCCTTTTTTGGTCATGTCTTTGCTATCCTGACTCTCTTGAGCTAGCTGTAAAACAGTGGCTTGATTACAGAAGCAGTCTAGCAGCTGCAGCGTGAAATATGGGTTGATTTACTGCGCTAACACATAACACACCTAGAGCTGTGGTGACAGGAGCCTCTGAGTGCTGAGATAATGTACATTTGCTAATAATTGCTGCACTGTGGGAGTGTTATTTAGTTGCAAAATTAAGCATGCGGAAATGAGGAAATACTAGTTCCAGAACATATATTTATGATAGGCTTTAATTACATTATCAGATTCTATATTTTGCATAGAATACCTGGCTGGCGCTTGCTATAATCTTACCACATTAATCAGAAATTTTTCCCTTGTATTGAATGAGAATACGTCAAACGTTTAATGCCTAACGTAGATAATGCTCATTCAGGGGATATTATTTTTGCTGGTAATTGCTAGAATCTTTTTTTATCTTCATATTTAATGTATGTCTCCAGGCTTTCTTTATTGCACGTCTGCCAGATCCTGCACTGAATGCAAAATGATTCATTTCCTCATAGGCTTTTCCATGCTGCTTCTCACTGTGGTATCTGAGTGCTCTGCAAATAAAGTATTAATGAATTTCTTTTTACAACATCACTGTTAGGTGAGGTCGCTTGCTGTTTCTGTCTCTCAGGGACAACTAGCCATTAGTAATGGCAGCACAGGCATCAGAAGCCAGATCTGAGCATTTATTTTCTATTGTTATAATTAAAAAAAAAGTACATTTGTAACGTAAAAAAAATCAAACACAAATAAGTTCTTCCAGCTCATGTTGTCAAAATTATTGCTAAACAGGCTATAAACTATGATGCTATTTTTATAGGACCTTTTGTAATATGCAGTCCTAGGGGGTGAAGTCTTGCTTCTCTATAGTTAATGTTAAAGCTATATTTCACTTTCACATATGTATACAAATACTATGCACATATGTATATGACTCTCTTGTGAAAGTAGGTCTGCCTGTAGGCAAAATTTGTCTCACTGTGTAAACAAACACGTTCTTCTTTATCCTCCTTGTGCTGTGACAGTAGCTTATTAACGATTTTTTTCAAGGTTATTGTTTTAGCCTTTTCTCAGCTGTGGTTCAGTTTACTAGATTGAAACATTGCGTGTAACCCTCCCGCTCCTTGCACATAATTATGTACCAGTCTTTGTTCCTCAGTAACGTTTGAATAGTATTGTCTCCAATTAGCAGGTGGCTGTATCATTTCTTATGTGTACAGAATCTAAATCCCTTACTAATTACGATCTTATTTTAGCTGACAGTGTTAATGCTTTTTAAGACATGCCAATGGATTTCCTTTCTTCAATTTGCATCGCTTCGTTCCTTTTTTATTTGCTTTTTTCCCAATATTCCCTTTTCATGAATCGTTTTTCATATATTTGCAAGGAATGTTTTTTTGTTTTGTCAGTGCTGGCTGAGACAGATAGGAAAAGAGGAGTCTGTCCATGTTACAATGTGATTTTTAAAAAAAATATCAGCTAACTCAACTAATAGCTATTGAATGTTAGCAATGAAACTGGAGAATAATAGAAAGTCTTTGTGCTAGGGCAGGATCTAATCACTGGATCACATGTGCAGCTGTTACTCACTGAGCAGTTCGTGCACATTTGCCCAGGATTACACTCTCTCTTAAACAGATACAACCAAAACAGAGAAACTAAAAAGTGGTATTATTGCAGGGAGACAAAGAAATGAGTAGAAAGCGGACCTCTAGAAGCTTTTTGTGCTTTTATTTGTGCACTTTAGATTGCAAACACTAACAGATACCATTCCATGACAAATTAAATCAGTTTATATCTGTGCAGCTGCATGATCCCAGCCTCCTCTTTGCCCTCCCCGCCATATGTTGTCCCTGCCTTCTTCCTTGCACCAGTGATCATGTGGTAGGGCAGTTCAGGGCGCCGATTTGGCTACAGACTGTGCTTTTTGGCTGGCTTAATTGTCATTTGCATTAGATTTCTGCATTACTCAGTGCATGATCTCACAGGCATTAATGCTGTGTGCAACACAGAGATAGGAAACATGTAGCTGGGGTTGGCAAGGGAGGTAGGACCACTGGAACCTGGTTTAGATAGGCTTAATCTGCCATGGCACCAGAAAGCTCAGAGTTCATGTAACGCCAAGGGACTTTTATGGTTTTGGTTTCTCCTGTACTTTTGTTTTAATGAAATTGTTGCACGATGGACAGCAATAGTGAATATGATTTATATATCAGATGAAATGTGTTTAGTCCCATATTCTGTCTGTTTCTCTTGCTGCACTTAAGGTGCTGCTGTTTTAGAGCTGTCATGCTTGTGGGACATGAATTGTCCTTACCTTTGGCCACAATCATGTTCCCTTTCCCTGTCTAGTTTTGGGGGAATGGGAAGATGATGTCATATTTTTAACATGTTATAGAAGGACTGAAAAGCTTGTGTTATGTCATAGAAAAGATGGACATCACTTGGGAACATCAGTCCAGTTTCTCCTTATGAAACAAGCTGTGAGTTAAGCACTTTTTTTAACCTAGAGTCTTTGTGTACTGCAAACCCTAGGAATGTGGAGTTCACCATTTGGGAGAAACTAAAACTTTTCTCTGGAAAAGATAAAGCTATAGGAGCAAGAGAGGGTGTTTCCTAAGTTTCTCTAGGTCTAAAAGATGTTTGGGTTGTGGGGGACTTGGGTTTTTGTGAAAACTGTTGGTAGGGTAAACCATGATGACATTGATTTACATTCAGCCCAGAATATTTGGTTTCAGTATTAGAGAAAATGTTCCAAATATGGGGATAGTGGACTGTGAGCAGATTATGAAAGAGTTATCACTGGCAATTTTAAGAAGAAAGTAGACAAGCCCCTGTAAGGAGGGGCCTTACGAGTTTTTGGCTCTGGTGCACGGGAAAGGTCTAGATTGGTTTCAGAGCTGGTTTTAATAGTTCCATAATGATTTGGAAGGAGAACATAAGTTTATGTATTTAAGCACATTCACCTCAACATATGAAAGAAAGAACTTTTTTACAGTAAGAACAATCATTCACTGGAACGACCTCTCCAGGGACATGGTAGAGTCCCCGTTGCTGGAGGTTTTCAAGATATGACTGGACAGGGTGCTAGATAATCTCATATAGACTCCCTTTCCCATGAAAGATTGGGCCAGATGATCTTCTGAGGACCCTTCTAGCCTGGGCTCTTCTATGATTCTAAGTAAGCCTTTAATTCCTCTTCATGTGAAAATAATGTTGAGAATCGATGTAAAAACACTGCAAAGACTAAAAAGAAAATACACTCCATTCATACAATGGGAAGCTGGAATCCTGAAGCTGTGTCTTGAAGAGATTTCTGCCTGTCCAGGTGTCCAGTTTTTGCACAATGTACCATAAAAATAATATTATCTGATGCATGCTCCATAGGAGTGTAAAGAGTGCTCTTGAGAGGTGAAATTCAGTTGATGGTTTTATGTAAGGTATTGAATGGAGTTGTAGTTCCATTGCTTTCTTGATCAGTCTTTCCTAGGCTGGATTCTCCAAGACTGTGTGAGAGGGAAGGGTGTTGAAGATGGGATAAGCTCCTGCTCTTTTAAAATTCAGCAGTACCAAAAATAGACTAATTTTTCCCTATGATTTTTCAGGAACAAGTGTGCAGGATCCTTTGAGAGGACCAGTAGACTAGGGGTGAGTCCTCCTGAAGGAAGTAAGTAATTTGGATCAGAGTTTCATAGAGTTAAACAAAGGTGGATGAGAACAGAATGGGAGAAATTCCTTCTCCCACTCCTTTCAGATTTTAAATGTTGACATTTTTCTAAAACTCTGCCTAATCCATACCCTAAAATATGAGAGCGTTCAAAAGGCAACTAATGAAAATTGTACTGGCAAGGCCTTTGACATCTGATTTTAAATTCATTTTCATATTTTGGTTTATTATTAATAAGGCCTTGTTCCTTCTTTATTATCATTTTATATGCCTTGGGTACCCACAACAGAGTAGATGCATGTTTTGATTTAGATTTTATTAGTTGCTGCTGGACAACGTTTCCTGATATTTTCTCAACAACTTTCAGCCTGTGACAAGCAATCTTAAAGCCAATTCCAAGATGAAAGATCTCATTATGTTCTTTACCTCTTAGAACCTGCATAACAACTTTGACAGAGTTCTGCATAATAAATACCAAACAGAATTTCCAAAACTAGTTGCATCCCATCTTAA
>VYZW01016481.1:630-50642 GCA_013401315.1 Balaeniceps rex | reverse complement strand
GTGTCTGTGTCTGTAGGCTTTACTTAGAAAGGAATACCTTTGCTGAGAGGAATGGCTGTGTTCCCAGGGACAGTACCCTCCCATTGGTAATATGTACTTTTGCATTACAAAATATCAGTCACATGCTTTCCAATACCTGTAACCATTGTTTCAAAGACCCATGGGTAAATAATATTACATTTTCTTGATGAATTAAGGCTAGATGTACTGTAAGGCACTTTTAAGATACTAGGTGTTTAGTAGGAAAAAAATCATAATTATTCTGCTTGGAAATTTGTAATTGAAAAAGTCTTTCATGGTAGATTGATCAGTATTTTAGTACATAATTTCAGTTTGCAAACGTCCTTGCACTTGAGTTTGTTACTAATGCATGTGTATTCATGGATTTGACAGAAATGGGCACTTTTGTATTTCATAAGCTCCAGCACAACTATGAGTGTTGGTAATGCAGCCATCTTGTGAACAGCCAAATTGCTTTTGTCTGGTGGTAACTAGTCAGGTCCAACATAGCAGGTTCGTACCACAGGGATCATCTCCAAATCTTGCTTGATAGTTTACTGGAATGGATTCTTCCTGTATGGCAGTAGTTGGTTTGAATCACTGACACTTTTTAGTACAGAGGAGCCAATAACGGGTGGCATTAGCAGAAATTAGTTTTGACATTTTTAAAACATATGGATAGCATGCAAGTTCCTACCTACAGTTACTGGAAGAGCTGATAAGAGCTGCCAGGGCCATCTGAGCTCAGAAAACATTTGTTAGGTAGTTGTGCTCCCTTTGCAGAAATTTTGGCACCCCATGCTTTCTCTTGTATGCAAAAGCACTAACACTATCTCATCCTAAAAAGAGATGAAGGCTAATGGTCCTATATAGGGGTCCAAAGAAAGCAAGTTAATTTATTGTCGGTGAATTTTGTCTTGTCCATTCATGTGGTTCCCACATGTTTCATACCCACTTGAAGCCTGATTGTCTTCCTCGAACTGTGCCTTGGTCAGTCACAGCAGTCTTGCTGGTATGATTTGGTGTATTTTTGATTGCTATTGTTTGCAAGCAGGCTTCAGCCTTCCCAGTGATGGTGAGTCTTTGGTCTCTCACCTTGTTCAAGTTTTTTGTGTCATCTAGACTGAAATGCAACTACAAACCTGGGCAGCTCTGAGAAGACCATCATCTGAAGTGACATTGCACAGACACTTGGATCTCTAAAGTTGTGTATGTGTTTTTACATTCTTCTAGCTTCTTTGCTGCTTAGCTCAATCAATATAACACTTCTGCTTCAAACCTGCAATTAAAGTATTGCGTGCTCAAAGTTATATAAGAAGTTGTCAAAAGCATCTAAGAGCATTAATAAATGTCCAAACCAAGCTAACACTGTTTGACTGACACCATTTGGTTTTCATTTGATGAACACTTTGGAAAGGCTGCTCAACTGTGTCTACCTTTGGGTTGTTGCATACAGCACAATTGTACCATAATGTAAACCCATGTGACCAAATCCTGCTGGTTTATAGAACATTAGTTACCCAGCTTTTTCTTTGTNGCTTAGCTCAATCAATATAACACTTCTGCTTCAAACCTGCAATTAAAGTATTGCGTGCTCAAAGTTATATAAGAAGTTGTCAAAAGCATCTAAGAGCATTAATAAATGTCCAAACCAAGCTAACACTGTTTGACTGACACCATTTGGTTTTCATTTGATGAACACTTTGGAAAGGCTGCTCAACTGTGTCTACCTTTGGGTTGTTGCATACAGCACAATTGTACCATAATGTAAACCCATGTGACCAAATCCTGCTGGTTTATACAGCATTAGTTACCAAGCTTTATCTTTGTAACAAGGATTTGCCACTATCATGCTGATACTGATCTTTCTGGTAATCTCCTATATCAATTTTCAAATTAGCCTTAGGCTTCTACAGCACTTTGGTGTGTTATGAATTTTTACACAGCCTAATGGTTGGAAAGTAAATTTCATTAAGCTTGTTATAAAGTAATTCAACTGGAAGAAAAGTCCCCAGAATGGTATCTCTACGTTACTCTGCATCATTTCCATCGCTTATTGCACACCCTTACAGAGTGATTGTCTCTAATGCTTACGCTTGAGAACAGTGCATTCAGCATCTTTTCCTTCCTTTGGACAGAATATTAACTATATATAGTGTGGAAATATTAGTAATTATGTAGTGCAGAAATTGACAGTCACTTCAGTGACTCAAAACAAAACACGGGTCCCTGCTCTTGATGCTTTTAATCTCAGTAGTCATGTTTGCATAAAGTGATAGGAAAAATACCAGCAGAGTTATAGGACTACATAATATCTGTACTAAGCTTCGAAATCGTGTCAAAAGAACATTACGATGGTTGCAATGTCAAGCTTTTGAAAATAACAGTTCCTAAGCAAAGGGTCACAGAGCAACTGTTCTCAGCCGTAAGACAATGGAAACAAACTGAAGGTCGGTCTTCTGCACTGCTGGGGTCAGCAGAACCGCACGCTTACAGAAGGAGTATAACAACTGAAACAAGTGGAGGATGATATTCCCCTTACTCTGTACATCCTTTTAGCAATTTGTAGGTTAGGAACTGCCCTGTCATGGAGTTCAGCAATCTGCTGTGGCGTTTGGATGATTTTTTTCCTTTAATTTGTGCAATCACTTTTGAATCTATTTGTATTTTTGTTATCTGCAAAACACCACGCACAGTAGCAATGTGTTCTGCAGCTTCAGTATCCATATTTCCTCAAAATCTTTTTGATTCATTTTATATAGTTTTATATTTAGCTTGCCTGAGTTTAATTTTACTTTTCTCTCTTTCCTTCCCTCTCTTTCCTTTTCTCACTTGGACTCAAATCTCCTTATTGAAGGATACCATTTTATCTCTAAAATTTTTCTTTAGCTTCTCTTTTAACTGTCCTTGCATCATCTCTTGGGAGAGGGGTATTTGGTTTTGGTAATCGTATACATTTATGCTGAGCCTCTATTAAAATGTTTTCAAGTATCGCCAGGAAACCAGTAAAGATTATTCTCTTTGGCCTTTGATTTTTCTCTTAGCATACATCCTTATGTTATGAAGGTGGTCTTTCTGAAATTAAATGTTACCAGAATGGGCTTGTGGGATGCAGATGTTGTTACAAAGATAGTGAGCTGGAGTACAGTGTGGTCATCCTTGCGGGGGCTTTTTGATTGTTGCAGCTTGAATCAGTACTATGCATTGCTCAAAATAAATCAAGAGCAGCTTCTCAGCTTGTGCATTCTCTAATTGGTCCATGAAGCAGTCATTTATGGTATGTGAAAATACATTCTGTGTATCGTGTCTTTTTGTACCACTAAGCTGTTTGCAGTTATGATACAGACTTTAGTTGAATATGACATAATCTTCTTCCCACTGGACCCTATCAAATTCAATATACAGGGATTCTTATGCTTATGTAAGCATGTGTAGAATATTTTATTTCACTATCATTTTCATTGTGTTGTCTCTTCTTTTGCTTACTGAACACTGGTCAAGACCTCATCTGGGAACAAACTTGTTTCCTTTTTTTTCCTGTAGTATTAACACTGAAATAAGAGTGCTTCGTGAATATTCAAGAATAAGTGTTCATGATGCTCACAGGAAATGGAGGAATAGCTTAGTTCCCATTTTATAGATGAAGAAATAAGACACAGGTGAGAGCTAAGACATCCACTTATTTTGATGTCAGTTTGCAGCACACACAATCTGTTGCTTGTTTTGGTTGGTTTTTTTTAAAGAGTATTTATCACTGTGTAGCACTTAATATGTATCAGCATCATTGTGAACAAGATTAGACCCCAAGGGCTTAAACTAAGTCCTCAGAAAATGACATGTGTGCCAGCCCTGCCCTGCCCTCTCTCAGGCAGAGCGGCTTTGTGGAACATCAGCTATGGGATCCAAATACTCTGGGTAGTTTCAAGCAACTTAAAGTATGAGACTATCCTTTTTCTCTTGAATCCTAGCCTTATTCGTGCCCTTCATTTTGTCTTTTGTAATACACAAAGGAGAGGTCCTACAGCAGCAGTTTTTATTCCAAGGACCTGATCCTCCCCCCAAGCAGAGCTGTCTCCTGTGCTTTGTATGACCCTGTTAGTGTCTAGTACTGCTTTCAGTTTGATCTTTCATTGTTTTCATGCAGGAGTTGCCTGCTTGCCCTGTGCATTCACCACACTTCATATCAATATTCAGCCATGTTCAACATCAAAGCTTTATAATTTCCAGTTTACAGGCATTTTGTAGTGCAACTCTAATTGATTTTCCTTTCTGTCTCTTGCCTTGCTGCCCCCCACTCTCATCCCTCAGGCTTTCCTGGGTGTGTGTCTGGCTAGCTGCTTCAGATGGGCTTCTGAAGTAATGGCAGCACTTTCTTCTGCAGCTTAGGGTGAGTGCCTTGAGGGAATGGCACCAAGTCCACAGTGTGATTATTTCGACTAGAAGTGAACATGCTGCCTTCTGGCCTCACTTTCGTAGGGATCCCAGTGTGCAGCTGCAAGCAGTCCAGTTATGCAGCCCCTGTCCTGTACCCTGCTGCCATCCCAGATGGCTCTGAACTGGTCCACCTCTGTCTCTTAGTGTCCTCGAGCTAATGCTGTCTGTCCTGTGTGGTTTGGAGAAGAAAGGGAAGTCCTACAGGCCTTGTTCTCCACCAGTTCAAGATGTCACAGGGGAGTAATATAGCTATATTCTTGCCCTTCACAGACAGTTGCTGGTATTTACACTGGAGAAATGAGATGATGCTTGTGGTCTAGTCCCTCTGGGACACTAAAATTGTCTGTGATTTCAGTGTGCTGTCACTTTTATTGACTGTATATTGTGTGTGTCCTTAACTCAGCTAATGCGGAGTCGTGGCTTCCTTTTATTTTGCTTTCTACATTTCAAATAGGCTGTTTGGATGAAAGTCAATCTGTGTTAAAAAGCTGCTAACTGACAAGCTATTGATTTGTTTCCCCTATTTATTTCCTCAAAATCAAAGCATTTTTCCTCACATGCTTTTTATTTTTCCTCAGTGCACTATGTGGATTTTTCTGCTTTTGACATTGGGGCATGTCCATTTGTCTCTTTAAAATGTCTCCGGTTTAATGTATGAAGTATCTGGGGGACCAAACCAGAACGCTGAAGCCCTCAAAAATGCGTCTGATGAGTTGGTCAGAATAGTAAATCAAGTGTGAGACTCTTCAGTCTGCTACAGCAGAGCTGCAGTGTCTATGCTACATGCTTGCTTTTGTAAGAGAAGAGACTGTAAAAGTGCCTTGCTCTTTGAAGACCCTTAGACCTGTGGTAAGAAACAAAAGCTCGGCTTTAGTTGTTGTTTGGACTAAGAGAGCAAGAAGAAATTCCCAGAGTCCCAATCTGCAACCACCATTAGCAATCTCCTCTGTCTATCTTTGGGTTGTATATCATGAGTTAATACCTGCAGGAGTTCTAGCACATGCTAAATAAAATAAAATAAAATAAGGACCAAACTTGGCACCAGAAAACTGTGGTTAGCCTTAAAACTCTTCAGAAAAAATATTTCTTCCTTTCCACAAATTTACTCGTAAAGGCTTGGCGAATATATCACACTGCTTATGTAGTTAGAGAATAAAATATGTTCCTCAAGTAATTGGTGAGTGGGGGAGTGAATGAATAACTGAATGAATGTATGTGATAAATGAAACAATGAATGAGTGGGCAAGGGCAAGAGTGAAATGATGAACTGAGGATGAAGTGGGAGAGAGTGAAGGAGAGGGAGGAAGAATGATGTGAGGGGAAAGTAGTGGGGAAAATGAAATAAAAGGGAGGAATGAATCAGGTGAAAGAGAAGGGCAGGAACAGAAAACTGAGTAATTTAGGAAAAGATCAGAAAAGAATGCTGGCAAAAGGAGAAGCGTGTTCTTCATGGGCTTGTGACAATATAGATGAAAGGAGAGAAAAATAATTGGAATTGAGATAGGAATGATCTGGGGGGAAAAAAAAAAGTCAAAGGCTGACTTGGCAGGATAATAGAACAGAATAAAAAGAAGGAGGTAGGGAAAGATGCTGAGAGACAAGTGAGAAGTAGTAGTAAAAGGAAATGGCTGCGCAGCTGGCAGACCCGGGTTGGTTCTGGCTGTGCCTCTGCTTTCCCTGTACGGCCATGGCCAGATCAGCTAGTGCTCTTGGCTTTTGGTAGCCTGGAGATAATGCTCTAGGGCTGCTCAGAGCATCAGTTAATGAAGGTATTATGGAGGTATTGTAAAAATACAAAGCAGTAGTTTAGGACCAAATAATACTGCCCTCTGAGGAGGCATACTCCGACCTCACCTCTGCGCCTGCCCTGCAGTATGCTTTCTCACCTTCCAGAATTGAGATTTCTCCTTCACGGGAAGGAAACTGACAGAACCCAAAGCAGAGCTACAGATGTCCAAGAACCGTATTTTGGGAACGATTGCACAAGTGTTGTTATTGCTAGTCAGCACATTTAGAAGTGACTGTTGCCAATACTGATGGCTTTAGAGTATATAAATATCAGAATGAAATCATGTTGATAAGTTAGAAAGAGAGATAGGGATAAATAGTCGCTGCATTTTTTGGTAGGGATTTAGCCTTGTTCATTCATAGAACGTTGTGATTCTAATTCCTCATGTGTTAAGATGAAAAAATGTCCCTGAATTCCTGGATGTTTCATCCAGGAGGTATATAAACAAATCTAGTGCTTTATAATGCTAGTCCAAATGAAGAAATGAGTCTTGAAGGGGGGTGGGATAAGCAGTGCGTGAGTTTACTAATCTCTCTATTATATTTAAAATAGCTTGCTTTTATAGTAAAAACATAAGCAATTATAATTAGGCAAAGAAAACAAGCCACAATCCAACTTTAGTAATGCTTTTACTGATATTATTATAGTCTTCCTTTAAGCGGTAATATGCTTTGTCACCTGAATCAACTAAGTAAGAAAATTACTTTTCCCAGTCTCTAAAGCAATCGCTTTTATAGCTTCATCTAGTAAATGAGCAGCCTACTCGCCAATAACAAAGGGCAAAAAAAGATGTGGAATTTTTTTTTTTTAAATATTCTATCAAACTTTGTCATACACTAGTTATCTTACAGACTCTACTGAATCATCAGACTCACAAAACAGATTTATACTCAGAAAATGCTATTTAGAGGAATGATGAGTTCTGCTAAGGGGAAAGAATTGAACTGATCATCAGTGCTCTCGTTATTCAAAGTTTTATTCAAAATAATCTATGACTATTGATATGAAATACCTTAAATAGCTCAAAAAGAAGTTAAAATTTGATAGAAAAATACTGATGTCAGTCAAGTCAGGGCAAAATGAGGATTTCTATTCTTTTTGCTGCATCAGGCAGCAAAATCTGTTAAAAGAGGCATGAAATGTTTGCTACTTTCAATAAAATTATTAGAGGGAAAGGAAAAGCTGTTTGGGTCTTTTTAAGTTACACTAAATTCTTGTGCACAGACTCAGTTTAATTTTTTTGTTTTAAAGATAGTCTAAAATGGGAGTCCTAAACTTTCTCCCAAACAGTAAGGGCTTCTATAGCAGATATAGCACAGAAATCACTGACTTCAGAGGCTAAATCCCAGTGGGAAAGCGTAGAGTTGAAGCATGTCTGCTCTCCTGACTTGTTCCATGTGATGAACTGTAGTGTTGGCTGCTTGCATTTGTCGGGTACTTGCTTATCAAATATCTACTGGGTGGCAGCATGTGCCTCCCAAGGATGTGGCGACATGGAAGTGTCTTTGTCAAGAATAGAATAGATGTTTTCCGGTGGAAAAAGTAGAATGTAAAATTCTACAGTAACAATTAAAAATCTTAAATAAAAAGTCAAGTATACACCACAGGGTTTAAGAAAAAGAAGTGGGAAGAAAGGAGAGAACCATTACAGTGCAAATAATAAAAACCCATGGGGTTAACAGGGTTAATTTACTTTTAAAAATCATGTTGTTATATATTCTGCATTACAGAAAGGGAGGTATCAGGCTTCAAATCCTGTTTCTAAACACTGAGGTTTTTTAACATGGGCTGCACTGCATTTTGTGGTTTTCCTTATGGAATTTCAGTGCTTTATGGATTTATGGAAGCACTCTGTCTTGGGGGTGAAAATGAGAAAGCCACGAGTTTGCTCTGGAAACTGGATTTCCATCTTTGGAAGGTCCAGAGGTCTATAGTCGTATGAGTTTCTTCCTTGTTTGCAGTCTAAAATTCTGTGCATAGGTTAATTAAACGTGCCCACACGTGATTAATCAACTGAGCTATGTGCTATTCGCAGAGAAGCTCAAGTAGAGTGTGCCTGTGCTGTATCTATTCTGTGGGTAAAGAGGAGACCTTTTACCTCTGTGCCATCGTATTTGTCATGGTTTGCCCACCCTGCAATTAAGATGGACCTTTGGCTTTTTGTCAGTGGATCAGAAATCATGTGTAGCTGGGTGGGTAAGTATTACAAAGAAATATTGTCAGGCCTTTCTTTCGTCTCTCCTGTGACATGGGGCAGGAAGCATTTTTGTCTGTTTTTTCTGCTGAGTAAATCAAAAGGGCCAAGCAGGCAGTGCAAAATGCATTCACGCGGGTGAGAGCTGTAACTCTTACGTTGAACTCTGTCTACAGCAGGGTACTTAGCTGAGAAATCGGTATTTTGATTACTTGGACTAGCAACAAAGGCCAACATTTGACATCTTCAAAGCCACTGTAAGGCCGTATTTAGATAAATGTTACCTTGGGAACTAACCAGCTCCCAAGATGTCATTGAAGTTAAACAAGCAATTGAGAGAAATTAATTCTGACCTTTCCTTTGTTCTCAAGAATCTGCCATCCTGCATCCAGTGAGCAAACTCTGCACACACGAGGATCCCCTGATGGGTCTTCTCTGGATCTTCTGTGTCACTGTGGACCCCCGCGTTAAGTGCGTGGGAAATGTCACCCCAAGCAAATGCCAGCATTGCCCTCCTATCTGCTTTGTTTGCACAAGGCAAATGGTTATGCAAGATAAAAGGCAAAGAACTACTGGGGCTTGCCACCTGCAATTTCTGAGGCGCCTGATTTTGAGAGGAACCGAGGCTGTGATGACATGGCCCTACCTTTAAATGGCAGCACTGGTGTAAGCAGTTCCTGCGTCTTGCTGCACCCAGCCACAAGCCGCTCGTTCCCACACTTCCGCTGGCCTTTAGCTGTGTCGGAAAAATTGTTTACCGCCGCATGGTGAGCTGGACTAGTGAATTGTTCTACATTTGAAACAACCATTTTATTTTTATTTATTTTTAACCTGGATCCATTTTCTGATCCAGTTCATTCCTTGGACCCTGAAAAAGCTACTTGGGCACAGCTGAGGAGGTGATGGAGGGAAGGAGGAGGGTTGCTGAAAATGAGATCTGTTCATGCCGCTATTACTCTTTTGGTTTTTTTTTTAACCATGCCAATTGTAATTCTGTAATACTTTGTTTTCAGTCAGAGAGCCTGAAGTGTCAAAGTGTTTTGTAATGCTCATTTCTCAGTATTTCTTTTTCTTCCTGCTCTCTCCTCTCCCCACACTCAGCTCTTGGCTTCCTCAGCTGTGCGGATAGAGCAGTTTCTGGGGCCGTGCTGGCTCACGGAAATTATTTTAATCCACTGAATGAGTGAAAAACAAAGCAAAAAACTAATGGTGAGTGTAGAGGATATTTGTTCTCCCTAATCATGCAGGACAGAGCCCGACAGCATGTTACAGTCTGCTGGGGAGGGAAGGGAACCAGGCGAGAAGCTGGCTCGGTGCCTGGAGAGGCGGCTGGGAAGTCAGCCGGCAGCGATGGAGACCTCTCTTCTCACACCCGCAACTCCGCAGGGAGATCCTTGACTGCAGCCTGTCTGCTCAGGGAAGCTCTCTCGTAGCAGCCTTTCCTCCAAGCTCCAGCCAGGCGTGGACACGTGAGCCGACTGGGGAGCATGCCAGTGGAGATGAGCGGTGGCAGCACACGGGGGGCAGAGGGTGTTTTCTGCGTGTTTTCCCTGAACCACCCCACACCACGGCCTCGAGCGCGTGAGCCTGTCCATTGCAATTCCAGTGGCTGCTGCAGGCAGGACTGGAGGGCCCCATGGAGCTGCAGTCACAGATTCCTCTCCTGTGCACTGATATCCTCAAAATTCTCTTTGTATCAGTGACCTCAGATGCTGTAAAATAAGGCAGTAAGCATCACAGTAATTTTTCATGAAAAATATCTACATCAGAAACAGCCTTATTTTACTACAGGCAGCACTAACTTTGAGGGCTGATGGTATTTTGAGAAGCTCTGTGTGCACATAATTTATGGGTGATTGTACATTGGGAGTGAGTGGGAATTTCGTTCAGAAAGACATGTTTGTCACGCAGGTATTCTGAGTGCTACAGTTTAAGGCAGGCCAGGGTGGTGTGAATGTAAGTTGTATTGCGAAGGCTTTCTGGCGGTTGCTTGGGCTTGTACTAGAACGTAATTTCTTTGAGTAACTACGATTTCATTTTATGCGTATGTGGCAGTTGCATATGGAGCTGCTAAAGAAAAGGCAGCAAGGTTTTTGTTGTACGCCGTTTTCTTTTAAATTACTATGGGCTTAGACTGATGAATAGCACATAATCCCAGAGTGGCAAGATTCAGTCCTGGTAGTTTTTAAAAAGGAGGGGGGTGGGGGCTGTGAGGAGCAGAGGGCAACGTAAACAAAACAGCTGATTCAAAGTTAAGGTATTACCATCAGAGATTTCCCTAAAAGTCCTTGACTGTTCTTTCTTTAAAATAAGTCTGAATCATTAATCCTTCTGGGGCCAGGCAGACTTTTAAATTGTGTTTCAAATCCAATATTCCATAAAGAGCACAGAAATACTAAATAGTCTAGTTTGTCTTTTAATCATTCAGAGACGTAGTAAAAATAACTTTGTTGTCAAGTTGTGCATTCCTCTGCTTTTGTACTTGTCCTTCTCTGAGTGCTGGCAGGTCACGCTAATGGGGCTTCTGGAACAACACCAGACTTCTTGTAATCAGCTGAGAAAAGGGCATGGAAATTCCTGGGGAGATGATCCTCTGCCTGGGTCACTTGTGTCTGCCCAATACGAGGCAGCTGCTCTGCCCCCTGTAAGCAGGGTATGAAAAGCTCTGGATTTTTGTCTCAGTAGAATAAAAATTATTTTTATTCATGAGTGTACTTTGTGCTGAGGCTTGTAATTGAAAGCAAATAAGTAAAATGAAAGTGTCTATTGCAAAATGTAGGGTAGGGAATGAGACATTCGCTTTATATACCTATATGTGTACATATCCATATTTCCTAATGAGTAAATTGTACTTTAAAAAAAGAAGTTTGGGACCTAGGGGTAATAAAGGATCTTTTATTGATCTTTCTGAGTTAGCACACGATGATTAAGTGCCTCTGTACTGCCCTGAAAACTCAGTTTAGCTGAAAGAATACAGGTCTGTGGCACAATGGCAAGCGCCGTGCGTGCCACCTCCCACCCGTGTGGTAGCCTCCCGGAGAGGCCCTACAGGCTGCTCAAGCACCAGCTGTGCTCAAGTGTGCATATGCTTGTGAGCTCTAGGGTTCATGATCTGGACTAGTTAAGCCTGCTCTTGACTCTGGCTTGAGGCCACCCTCCAAAAGGCATAGGTCAAAACGTGTATCTTTGTGTGCCGAGTGACTGTCAGCAGTGGGGTGAAACAAAGAGGCTATGGCTCGCGTTCTCTGACTCCTTTTTATAGGTCTCCTTACTTGGAGTATTTGCTTGGGAATATACAGGATTAGGAGAGGGGAAAAAGCCAGTGCCATGAGCAAAGGATATGGACACGGTGATGAGGAGAGTGAAGAGATGGCAGGAATGGGGTAAGCGGAGGAGGGCAGCTGTTTCTACTGGGGCCAGCTTGGTGGTGACGTGGGGAACGGTGGCTGGAAGATTCGCAGTGGATTGGATGTGGTACAGGAGCATTTGTCAGGTTCAAACTACAAATATACAAGAGAGCTGTAAGCAGCGTTGCTTTCACTGGCCAAACTCATTTCATATACTAGTGCTTCCTTGCACTCTGCTCTCCCTTCTCCTTTGCCATCCCTCTACAACCTCCCCACTCTCCCATCCTTCCAACAGCTCTGTGTAGCCCCCCCTGCCCCAATGTGCTCCCCCTTCCATTGCCTGCTGTGCCTCTGCAGCACGTGCTTGACAAGCTCTGTTTCCCTAAAATGGGGAAGGAGAGGCATTCAAAAGCCCCTGTTCATCTCCTCCACCTTTACAACTCTCCTGTTCTAGCAGGGGGTAGCAGAGCCCAGCCTGGCTCCGCGACCCTTTCTCCTGGGGCTCTGCACGATGCACAGTCCCAACAGTCCCAACACGTGCCATCAGATCGTGTATCTCCATTTCTCTCCACCCTCTTTCTGCTGCAGCATACTTTCCTACTGTCAGAGCTAATGAGGTCAGGGCTCTTGGGCTCTTTTCTCGTCATTGCTCTGCCTGTTGTGGATCTCCCGTCACTGTTGCTGCAACTTCTCAGATACCTCTGTCTGTCTCTCCTCTCAATCCTTAAATCCTTCCCCTTTCCCATTTTGCTTTCTCTCTGGTTTTAAAAACACTGTAGTGAAAGTAAGAAAGTTGTGAAGACAGAAGGCCAATTTTAGCCGTGGTACAAGCAAATGCAGCTTCTGTTTCTTGGGCGTTATGTTTGCTAACTCCAGCGTGAGTTTAGCCCATAACTGGCGCTGTTGAAAACTGTTGCAGGCAGAATTCACATGTTTGCTTTCAAGGCAGCTGTGATAATAGCAGCCTAAACAGTTGCTCTTTCTGGGTCGTCTTTACAAAAATGATTTACCGTACCCACCAGAGAGGTGATTTGGCTCAGTGATGTTGCCTCCAAACCAGGACAACCTGGTAACATCCTAGCCTGCTCACAGGCGTTGGATCCAAAGCCTCCTGGTGCACCTTCTCCTAACTGCTGCCTAAACCTGGATCTGGAGGCCGAGTGGCAGCCCTGTGAGCCCTGGCCTCCTGCAGTCTTCCATGAAGAAGAGTCTCCCAGTTTGTAGCCACCTGGTGACCTTGCTTGAGCAGCAGTAAAACCCACAGCTAGCATATGCTGCAACACAGATGTGCCAAGATGCACTTCTCGATGACACACAGTTTTTCATGATAGAACGTATATGTGATGAGCTCTTGATTAAAGTCTCCTGCTAACTGCTTGGAGTGTTTTGACTCAAATCTGCAGAAAAGGTCCTAGCCTTAAGCTCCTGTTCTTGAAGTCAAGCTTGCCCTGTGGCCTTCATGACATTGTTAGTGGAGTACCTTAGAGCAGGCAGCTAGACGAAACAGGAGGTTGCAAGGCTAGAAATGGTAAATGGCACTCACTTTTGCCATCCTTCTTTGGGATTACTTTGGGAATTGGATTTCTTTTGGAAATGGACAAAAAGTCAGTCTTTTTGCAATACTACTATTGTTGCTGTTTTCTTCCTCCATTATGAGACAAAGCAAGAGGCTGAGCAGCAGCCTGGCGCCTCCCAGGGGCTGTATTCCCATCACATAGAGAAGGTCCAGGCTCTCAAGGGCAGGGTCCCCTCTGTGCATCCCAGACTGCATCAGTCATCTCCCTTTTACAGAGTGCAAAACCTTCCCACGTAGAAGAAAAAATACTCAGAGAAATGTCTGTTACTTAAAGCATGCTTTGATCCCTGCAGTGGTCATCTTTCCTGCGGAAAGAGGGCAATCTGGCCCAACCTTTACAATGCACAATTTTATGGGACAGGCAAATCCACTTGAGTTTTAAGTGACAGCACCGGTTTTCTCTAAGATCTCACCCTGCAGCTTAATCTTCAGTGAAACAAAATTGTTAGATTTATTTTTTAAGAATCTGGCATCTGTATTAGCAATCAAGCCTACAAATTGTGCCTTCTGGTTGAACTCAGTAGACCAACAGCTTTGTGTAATTGAGACTGCAGCATGATAAAGAGTTCTGTTATGGCTTCACATATTGATCAGTCCAATTTAATTTCCTCATGGGACCTGGACCACGCTAGGGATGATGGATTGTGTTGAAGGCCTGATAAGCCTATTTTAACAAAACATCTCAAGGGCTTCTGGAACAGAGGCAATTACCAATACTGAAGCATGTTTCCTTTCATCTAAAAGTTAAGGGCTCATTAATAGGCTGCACAGCAGCTGCTGTTTGCAACACACGACTTTTTCTTAATTAACTTGGAGATACCGTCTCCTCAGCCTTACGAGTTGGCTGTTTCCAGAAGGAAAAGAAATGGGATTCCAGGTTTTGTTTTTAATGGTACGTGTGATAGCAGTACCTCCTGCACTGCTATATTGACTCTTTTGTAACTGAAGCCTAGATTATGTTTTAGAGTGATAGTCCCATCCCACTGCTTATGCCCATGTCTAAACTGTCCACGCCCACAAATCCTGGTGTTTTACAACTTCAGAATTTTGTGTCAGGTTACTGACAATGTCTGCTATTTTTAACGTTAGTATTACTGGTTAAATAGTCTCCTGTTGTAACTTTGGCTATCAGCATTTTTGTTCGGCTGGATATTTCAAAAATGTTTTTAAACTGTGTTTATTTTAGGCTCTCAGTTATGAGAAGGAAGCTCATTGTTGCTTCCGACTGTTTTACCTTTCCTACACAAAAATCCTAACATTTCATTTATAACCTATTTGATGTAGGTGTGTTCTGGGTGTTAAATTCATACTGCTATTTAATGTTGCAAATTGGATGTATGGAAAGAAAATATGATAGAGGCAAACTGCTGTGTTAAACTTGATTTTAAACACAGTTTTCAGATAAGCAGCTAGAAGTTTAGCACCTTACAGAATTGTTTTTCTTAGTTAGTAGGCGTTGCTTTTGTTTTGTTTATTCATCAAAAAACAATTTAAACCACTTAACACCTGCTATTGTGTTTTCTGATTTCTTTTCCATTTCACACACATTATCTCATTAATTAGCACAGTTCTGCTCATTAGTGCATGGATTGAAAGTCAGTAGCAACATGTTTCAAGGAAAATTGGAAAATACCTTTGTTTCTAAGCATAGATGAATGTGGATGGGTGACACCTAGAAAAAATTGGAAAGGTAACTGGGTTGAAGCAAATGTAATTGTACAACGAACCAAATTCTGTAACTTGCTCAAAATCCTATGTTGCGTGTTTGGCACTTCATGAAAAGTGGCACCTTAACCTGGTTTTTCTTCTTTTCTTGATGTCTGAACTTCTAGAATCATTTGTTCAAGTGAGAATTACAGTTTTCGTAATAAAAAGAAATATTTAGCACTGGTAACTCTTGCTTAAAATTGCGAGTCAAGTGTTTCTTAGGAGGTCAGAAATAGGAAGTTAGATGAAAAGAAGTATATTTTAGTTCTCTAGGTATCCTGGAATTCTTTTGAAGTTGTGACTCACATCCGACCATTACTGGAATTCAGGGTACTGAAGATCCCATGAATGTTTAATGGGAAATGGCTGGTACTGTTACTGCCCTCCAGGCTGCTGTTTACTGTCACTTCTCTTCCCCAGTTACTGTCATGACTAAAATGTGAAGATGAGTGGGTTACTTTAAATTACCTTCAGCAATGATTAATTCAGATTAATCACCTAATCTTACAAACGCTGGAGCACTGAAAGAACAATAATGATGTAAGAAATCCCCTAGACTCACCTAATATTAAGTATATTCTGGATTCAGTCCTGCAAACACACTGATGGGGCCAATTCAGACATTCCTACTGATGTGATGGAGCCAACATGCTTTTACCCGACAAGTAGCTCGTTTGATTTCAGTGGCATATAATCCTTATTGAAACTGTGCAGTTCAAAGCGGTAGGTCGGATGTCACAGATTAGTAGGATTAAGAGCAGTTTTGGCGTACTTTAGGCCTTTGCTTACTTCCTCACTCCTTAATTCTCCACCCATGTTCTTCTTGTCAGGGTCTGTTCCATGTGGCAGCCCACCTGCTCGAACCATTGCACAGGGCAAAGGAGCAGAGTCTGCTTTTCAGGAAGGGGTTGTAATTGGGTTCGTATTTTAAAGGTCATTATTATAATATGTAGCAGGTTTGAGTTACAGAATAGACCTTTAAAAAACCCCTATTTTTAGGAATGTACAGTGGTGGAAAAAAAATCACAATTATTTGGCTCTAAAATGGAAGAAAATTAGGTAAACAGTATAATGTACGGGAATGTTCCCTATATCTGCTGTTCTTGAATATATGTTATTTAAGGTCTTAAACAGGAGAACAGTAACACTGTTTATCATTGATTTCAAACCTTAATGGTATGTTTAATTACATCCCTCACTAATTTTGGAAGCTGAGGCCCTGAAATGTGAAGTTGTTTCTTTTTTTAATAATGTAAATTACGTTATTTTAAACAGTGCTATTTATTATTTTATCCTTAAATCTCTAGGTGCTGAAGTGTTGTATATGAACATGTCAGCATACAATGAAGGTCGCCTTCAGTCATCTTTCTGGATTGTTGATAAACAGCACGTGTACATTGGAAGTGCCAGCCTAGACTGGAGATCGTTGGGACAGGTAATTTAATTGAAAAAGTAATCCCATACCCTTTGAGGTTATAATGAGGAAAAAAAGTAATGTTTTGAGTCCAGCAAGTGGAGATGAATAGCTTTCTTTTTCTGATAGTTAGCTGGCAAAAGTGCCAGCATCAAAAATTGTGCTGCCACAGTTTTGATGACTCTCTGTGTTGGTAAAAGTATATGACTATAAATTTTACTTCTTTTCATTGGAATAGCTATCCTCAACAGTTATGCTTTGGGTTAAATTTTTAAAAATTTGATTGCCTTTATTGATTTCTGTGATGATTTTGTTGTTTGAAGATTGTAAGTTCTAGTTTACTTATTTAAAGAAAAAAAAAAAAAGTGAGCAAACCTGAAATACCCACCACCTTTGGGGAGGGAGAGATCTATGGGTACAGAAATTCAAATAACACAATGTTCTTGAAGGTTGTACATATCAGGGAGAATTCCATATTTTCATTCCTCATAAACATTAGAGTTGAGGGATGTACACTAAGGCCTCTGCCAACCAGTGCTGAGGACTTTCTACAGTCTACAACCATTTTGAAGAAGTAATTCATCAACTTATTTGCCTTCTTGTAGGTATCTGTAGCTTTTTTCTTTCCACAACAGTCTCAGGATTATTAACGGCTATGATGTTCATTTTTGCTACTTACCACTGACTGTGTGAGGCTACTGTTGGTCATATTTAGGGAGTGGAACCTGTGCTTTTAGATCTCAGTAATTGAAATGCGCAACAGAGGGGAAAAAGAAGCAGTCTAGGTAGTTATTAGTTGCAGTAAAAAAGCTTGCTTTCTAAATATGAGCAGAATCTTAGAAACACATGAATAATTGTGAACATAGGTTCCAGTGATTTTGTAAAGAAGAAGGTGCGTGCTGGGTGTGTTGAAGTTTTTAAGGTTCGTTTTGAGCTAAGAGACTGAAAGTCTCAATAAAAACACATCAACCATTTTAGTAAAGAAAGAGTGACTAAATACACGTTTGCTGTTCCTGTGTGCATTCATTTAAAAGGTAACTTTTTGAATGTTTACAAAGGAATCTGGAAAACTGGTAGAAAAGAGGATGTTGTTAGCAAACCAGAGAAAGTCTTGGCCAAGAGGATGTTGTATTTTTAGTCAATGTAAGAACATATAGTTTGGGCTTTTGGACAGTTTAGAAATTAAATGTTTATACATTGTCTGTGCCTCATGAGCTAAACTGTTCATATGTCTTAACAAAATAGCTCTTCACAGAACTATTTAGCTTATAAATAGTTTAGCTTTGAAGCCTCTTCTAATTGGGGGTTTGAGTACCCATGAAAATAATAGATGTGGAGAAAAGAAGCACATCTACCACACAGATTATTATATTATTTTAATGGTTGTATTTATGATCTTCATCTCAGAGGCTACAATTCCTTATAGCTTTGGTCTTCTAATACTGAAGTAAATCTTAACTCTTGTAACATACCTATGTTAAACTTTGATGCCAGTTCTTTGTGGGCCAGTGTTTCAAATGTGATTCCTCACTGTTAATTTTATCACTCTCTTTTCTGCATGCATTTGGGACATTTTTTTTCATCTTATTGTCATAGAACAGTATATTTTTATATGTAGTGATAAGATGAAGCTCAGAAGAATATTTGTACAGAGCAAAAAGAAACCTCTCTGAATTGCAGTTAAAGAGAATCTGCTTTCAATTAGTTAAGAAACGTACGCTGGGGTTTCAGGAGAGCCTAAGGAAATTAGATGCTTGGCTCCTGTTGACATCAGATATGAGTATCCAATTCCCTTGCCCCAGAGTTACAGGTTAATAAATCAGGGCAACTGTCAAAGGGATCTGATATGCAGTCCTAAAACAATAATCTGTCTTGAACTTTTCCTTTCACGTAAGAGGCAAAATAAGCGCAGAACTCTGTCATTTTATTCCGAGTGCTTTCCTCAAGGAAAATGCTTTGCACACGCATGGGAACTAATCTTAAAACCCACGGTGAGCTGAGCCATCACTAGGGAAACACATCTCCCGCAGGTTCTCATTATAGAGTCCCGGAGTAGCTGCAAATGAGGGATCAGGTCCTTCTTCTCTCAAAGCAGCCTAAACGAGTAAGGACTGAGTTTACCTGGGAAATAGCGGAGCAGGTAGTGCCAGGCCTGTCCAGACCCATGCCCTTGCACTTGCACTGCCTGCAGTAGCGGGGTAGGGCTTCTGCAGTTTTGCAGCACGAGGCAGGGACCTCGCTGCAGATGTCACTGCACATTTCCTGTTACACCCTGGTTCACCTGCCAGAAAGGACCGTGAAAAGGCAGACTGGGCTGCTTATTAGTCGCATATGGTCTCTTAAAAGCTCATCCGACTTTTAGAGTAACAGAACTGTGGTTATTGAATCAGCAAACCACCTCGGCCAGTATTACTAGACCTTGACAGCAAACCACGGAATAAAGTAGGTCTCTGCTATTCTAGAAACATATGGTATTTTGGCCTATCAAGCACAGCAGTTGTCTTCTCACTCAAACAAAACATCCAGTATGAGTCAGTCACCTTGTAGTTAACAATGTCTCGTTATTCAGCAGCACAGTTCCAGTGTAAATTATGTGAGTGCATCCAGTTTCACGTCTAATAGGATCTGAAATGCAATGAAAAGCTTAAGATTTTAACGGTGCATGGTTGTCATATCTTTTCACATGCCTCCCCCTGTATTTTCTACGTGCATGTTTATTGCTTCCTCCGTACTGAACCTTTGCATACATTCAGACCAGTACTCGGCATAATTCATGTAGTAGCACCTCCCAGCTTCGCTGGTGTGGCAGTTGCACTAGAGACGCAGTAGGTCTCTACCCTGGGCTGTAGTCCCAGAGCATTCCTACCTCTTGCTTGCTAGGGGCCTAAAGATGTAGAAATGCTTCTGTGGCATAGAGGTAAAGAACGTTTAACCTGTAGCAGCTCAGCATACTAGGCAATATTTATGCAAGGTTACTGTGGTAGATATAACTGGATTTTATTGCTATTTTGTCCCTTTGCAGGGGGATTAAAAAAAAAAAGTCTGTTAGCATCATTCTTCTCTTGGGAGCCTGAGTCTAAAGCTGAAATAATAATTTAATGTTTAACAGCTCCTTAGAAAACAACATCAGGACTTACATGTCCAAAGGTGCCAGCTTTGTTTTTACAATCTTTGTGGAGAATTCTTCTCTACATTTATAAGCTGGACACTAGAAATCAATCTCATATGAGGCTTACTGAGTTTTGTTGCCATTTTCTTGACTTGCCAGCACTGATGAGAAGCAATAAGAGTATTTCCTTTAAAAGTAAATTTTCTGCATCAAGGAGAGATTTTCATATGCTGTATATATTACTTAGGGAATAACCTCTAAAGTTGCGTATATCCTTGTGCCTTCACTGTCAAAGTTTTAATACTTGCCAGAGTCTCAGCTTTGAAATTATGGGCAAGGCTGACAGCACATCATTACTTTTCAAGTAAAACTGTGCTTCAGTTAGGTTGCAAGTTTTCCAAAACTCTAATAATTTTGGCTGAAATCTATGCCAGCTATCTGCTTCAGTCTGAAATCAAACACCACAGGCAAATGAAAAATACTGTTTACACTCCCTGGAAACAAGATTTTACAAAAATTAGATGTTTTTCATTCACAGTGAAATATTTTGATCTTTTTTTCGAACAGGTCTAGATTTTGTGTCAGGGATGCATGTTTTTCTGTTGTTATCATCAGTATGTGGCAAATATTGCCCAATTACATAACCCATTGAAAATTCTGGGTTGCGAACAGCCAGAGTTTTTACCACTTTCTTAGATATAGTAAGCTGTGTAAGATCTTATCAGTGAAGTAATCTTTCTACCGATCTAGTTTCTTTCTGGTAAATTTTTATCAACTGATAAAATTATGCAAAAACTATAAACAAGTCTATATAGGTTTACCAGCTTGATGAAAGACATCTGGAGAGATGATACCTTGTTCTTTGTGGTGCCATTCTGCTTTCAAAATGTGATTTAGGGGGGGTACTAGAAGAGGAAAATGATGAAGATAAGATTTTAAATCACATTTGAATTTTTTATTTCATATAGATCTATGCGATCAGCTGTACAACTTCCATCCTCCACTTCACTGACGTATATTTGGTAATGGATGCAATTGATAAAGTATTTCCCCAGGCTCTCACCTACTAAGAAGTTAGTCTTGTAATCATCGAACAAGCCAAGCACATCTTTGGGCCATAGCTGTGCAACATACTTAAGTATATATTTAAGATAACAACATGTTGAAGTCTATTTTTATTTGGCAAAATACATGCATCTATGTTAAAATGTTTGGCTGAAAAAGGATTCACTCAAACATGCCTAAAATTAGGTACATATACTGATTAATTTTTGCCTGCAGTTTGAACTAGTAACAGTTGAGGTGGGCATGGTGCTGTATTCTAGTTTCTAGTTCCTTGATCAGTTAGCTTCTTAATGTACTTAAATAAAAAAAAATGGTTATATAAAAATTGTTATAATCCATAATATTAATGCAGAGCAAGAGCTAACAAAAAGTGTCATATATTTCTTTTGTTCCATGACTCCCTCCAGTAGTTCTAGCAAAGCTTGAAAACGCATTTAGCTCCTTAATTCTGTTAAGGAGCATGAGGTTTGTAGTACAGACAGAACCTTTAATCAGCACAAGAAACACTTCTGGAGCTCTTCATGCTAACAACATTTTTGGAAAAGCTTTATTCGCACATGAATAATTGAATTCCGTGGGCAAACAACTGTCATGGATTAGTTGAACCACTTCAGAAAAATACGTTTATGTGCAACAAATAATCAGCCCTTGGAAAATTCTATTACTGAAAATTATTGAAACAAGCAAAATTAATCCCATTGTTTTGACTGGAAGTGGAATCAGGCTAATATTAAATACTCTTGTAGGCAAAAAAAATAGCTTAAATCATGAATACTAACAGGTAGCAGGTAATTGGGTATATGTGGGGGGTTAGCGTCCAAATCTGAACATTCAAGCTCTCAAGCAGAAGCCTGCTGCTTGCTCCCAGTAATTGGTAGGGTCTGATTGCAAACTCCTGGACTAAACAAAAGTTGCACGTCCAGAGTCCTCCAGTTACTGAAGAGACATGAGACAGAACCACCAGTTAGGAGGCTGCTCACACCTCATGCTTATGCATGGAAGCTGTTTAGACTGGGGGAAAAGTGAGTGTTGGCATGCCAGAAAATAAGGAGTGCCAGAAAGAAGTGGTCTTGGGGAAAAGAGGAGAGCCTGAAAAGAGGGAGGTGAAGTTCCTGGCTGGAGGAAAGAACCTGAAAGTAGGGGAGATCCTGGAGAACAGGGAGCTGTGAGGAGATGGAAGCCAGGGGATGCACCAGGGACACTGGGTGGTGATGCCTGAGACAGGTAACGGTGAGCAGCCACGCAGCAGGGGTAGACCTGACTTTCTGCCTTAGCATCCCTAGCATCCCTGCAGGGTTGGAAGGTATGGATGGCAAGTAGTTGGAAAAGCTCTCATCTTATTGCTTCTTAAACCCCAATATCCAGATCCACTGCGAGTAGTCATTTACTCTGTCTTGCCTGTGAATCTTAAAAGCATTTTCTCTAAAAGTCCCACTTAAATTTTGGCTCAGCTGATGTCGAGGAAAAGTTCCTAAGCAGAGCCATGATTTTCTCTCTTAGTTAGCTGTGGAAAAACTGCTAGCAGAGGATTTTTCTTTTTAAGATGCCTCTTAAGTCCATACATTTTCTGGATTGTTCATTCTTCTGATTGTTTTAAAGTCAGACCAGTTTGTGCTGAATGGCTGTAAGATGTAATTTTTTAAGGACAAAAAACAACTAGGCTGTAAAACATACTTTTTTTTTAAGGACAAAAAACCAACCATGTGAACTTGTTCTCATTTTCCCACTTACTTTATGTCTCTGTTGGATTCCTTGTGTGATTTGTTTCACCGATACAAAATAAGACTTCAGAAAGGCATTTGATTTCTCTTCATCTTAAAAATCTATCAGAAGGAGGACTGGAAAAATAATACCTGTTGTCTTCACCTATGTATTTATTTATGAAGACATATTAATTCTTGGTAAATTAGGCTTGGTCTTATGAGTAGAATTTTTTGACCTTGCTTCTTTCATGAAATGTGTTCAGGCAATGTTTTGAATAGCAGAAGTTTATCTAATCATCCCTGTTGCAAAGGATCAATGATTTGTTCTTGCTGACACTCAGCAGTGCCTTGGAGCACTTCTAAAGTGTCCCGTGTGACAGCTGGGTATCTGACAGGACTACTAAACAACAGTATTTCCTTTTCAGGCAGTTTCCTCTCTGTCCTCCTCTTACTCTCTTGTTGTTATAAGTTAGAAACTGCTGATTGTATCTACATAATTTAAGGTAATTAGAAAATTAGATAAACCATCCCAACAATGTTTATCGGGTTGGAAACCGTGACCTGTTTTATCTGAGTTAGGTTTTTACTTGATACACCTGAGATGTTAAATAAATATGCAGAAGGGCCAAAATACTGGAGAAGGTAAGACGTGTGACAGTGTGTGAATGAGAAACCCTCTATGGACTACTTTTTTATTATTATGTAAAGTGTACTTATGTCTCTTTAGGATTGACTCCTACAGTACATGAAAATTGTAGCAATTATGAATTATCAATTACATTTGAAGAATAAGAAATAAGTTGCCCAATTCATTTATTCTGTTAATAATTCAGTTGAATCAACAGTCAAATTAGCTGTGTGAGATGTTGAGAGCTATGAGTATTTATTATTCAAAAAAGGTTTATTAAGCATCTGTAGATACGGTAGATAAGCAAGGTTATGCTTTTTATGATAAACATGAATAATCTAGTGCATACTTACAGTGAAAGTATATTGNAAAAAAAAAAAAAAAACCAAGCCAAAAATCTCAGTTGGTCGAAAGATATACTTTTTGCGTGTGTCAATTTTAATTAATAACTAGCGAGCCAGTATTTCATTTTTTTTAATATGAATTAGTTTTTTGGACTCAGCTATCGGAAGGCTTGCTGCAGGAGCACTTGGAATGTTGCTGCGTGTCTTCCCTGTTACCGCCAGAGACAGGACAGAACTGGATTGAGAAATCCTGGGCGTTTCAGTGTAGTTGTTCAGGCTCTCCTCTGTGTAACACAGAAAAAAGGAGACAAAAACAGCAGTTAGAATTCTTCTCTACCACCTTCTCCTCCTCTTGTCTTCTGTGACAAATAGACTGATAAAACCTAACCTCTTTTTCTTCCTACTCTGAGATGACAAAAATTGGGAGATGAATATGGTATCTCAGCTATTGAAAGCTACATCTAAAAGGGCAGTTTTGCGGCAATTTGAGATTGTGGGAATATTGGAGGAGCAGCCCTTTGATTGCTTGTGGGGGTTAAAATCAATTGGAAGCAATCCATGTGGTTCTTTACTCAAAAGTCTCATCCCAGTTATATTGAGGAGACTCATGTGGAGGAATTGCAGCTCGAAGGCAGCACTTAGTGACGAAACTCATCTTGGATTATTCCTTCTTCTCTTGGTCTCCATTTCTGGGGCTACAGATGCAAATCAAAACTTTCCCCAAATTCAGGAAGCTCTGGAACGCTGCCAGGAGCAAATGCAACCCATGCTTCTTTTTACGTATCTCTCTCAGGGAAAGGGGAACGACCGTTTCCTCAAAGTATATCCTTGAAAACTGTAGTTTCTATTTATTTGTGTGATCAAAATTGTCCTCCCATAAAAACAATATGTAATAAATACTGGACTTCTATATACCTCAAACTACATCATGATGATATCATTTGTTTCCAGTTTCCCCAAAATCTTGTTATCATGGAGCCAGCTCTCCAAACTGATCACTGAGACGGGATCTGCACGTTTGCAATTTCTGTTAATGTCAGTTGCATCCTGTCTTTACAGAACTGCATAGAGTAAAAAGCACGCTATAATCAGTCGGTCATTTTTTTGAACTTTTATCTAAATGAGTCTCTTGAAGTTATGTAATGGTACATCTGGTCCTTTTGAGATAAGATACCTTGTCTGACAGTTAGTGGAATTACATCTTTTCACTCAAGCAAAAGATATATTGAGAGTTTCCATTTGATATAATGTTCTTCTAGTATGAACTACAGTTATGTCCCTAATGTGCGCTTTAGGCCTTTGCCAATCCTTGCTGTCTTCTTCTAATAATTTGCTTAATTTTCTTACTGTCCCAGTGGTGTTCAGTATCGTATTGCTATTAGTAAATTGAGCACAGTCTCAAGTGTCCTATAACATGAAACAAGGCTCTTTCAACTTCGTCATCCACCAAGGTTCAATCAAGCTCAGATGGGTAAATGTTAGACTGAAACTACATGCAACATAATACCAGTATACTCTACCTAAATTCATATTACTGTGTTAAATTATACCTCTTATATACAACAGAGAATATCTGCTTCTAAAAAGTTTTGATATATTGTTAGCCATGTGATCCAATGACTTTAGAAAAAGTGATTCTCCTAATCTGATTAATTTCAATGGGATTATTTCCAGAACTAGCTAATGTTATAAAGAGAACATAAAAGTGAAACCCAGATCTTCAAGCACAGGTGAATGAGTCAAGATGTGAAGAAAGCAGATCTAAGTAGATATTACAGAGCTGTATTGACAATTAAATACCTTTTTTGTGTTTTTATTTCTTGCTGCGTAGAAAGCTAGTAGGATTGTCAAAACTCTGCTGTGATGCTATTACAGCTTGTCCTTCAAAAGACAGGCTGAAACTATATTTATGATTTTCACTAAGAGCTTTTGGCTAGGGTCTACATCTTTGACCAAATCTAGAGCAGTTTAATGACTGTTACCTATCTCCAAAATAGCAGCTTTTCTTTTTTCTTTCGCCTTTTTTTGGTGGTGGGGCAGGGAGGGGAAGATATGTTGCTCTTGGAAATGTGCAGAACTCGCAGTATGCATTTATCATGGTGTAAAGTTTGTATTTTTTGAAGTCTGATGTTTTGTTTTGTTCTTTAACTGAGACAGGCCACTTTTTCTCTGTTAATCCAGTAAATCAGGGCAGTCAGCATGCCCATTAGGCTTATTCTGCTTGAAATTTATTATCTGACTATCCAGTATTTCAAATGAATCTCAGTGAAGCAAATGGGCTGTTTGTCTCTCGCTAGCATTGCTGTGCACTGCTAACAGAGGGCTGGGTAAAGCCGGACCGGAGCATGGGTAATGTGGCTGCTACACTTGTGTTCTGCATGTACTTCTGTGACTGCCTGGTAGTGCTCCTGGTTCCTCCTTGCTCCTGTGGGCTTCTGGTTTTGTGATCTAGTGACTGAAAACAGCATGGGGCTGTATATTCACCTTGCCGAAAAGACTTCCCATGCCTCCCCAGCTTGGCTAGTTTCTCTAGATGCAGAGCCGATTCCCAGCTCCAAGGTGCTAGGGAGCTACTCCTGTTTATCATACTTCTCCCACTGTTGTGCTCCATTCTCACGTGCATCGTCCGCATTATGTGCTTGTATTTAGTGTAAGAGAGGGCAAAATACAGCTTGCTGCATATTTTTATTTGATTTCTGTTGACTGTAGGAGTATGCTTATTACTCTGTCTCTGACCTCTGAAATTACAGATCTATTTTCTTCTCGTGATTTTGTTTTCAGTTGCTGTGAAAGTTCTGTAGAACAGGTTTACCTACCTGTTTACAAAAAATTGTAAATCAATAAATAATAAATCTGCAGAGCAAAATGATGGAATATCCATTTTGAACAGATAAACTCACTTCTTTCCAAACCAGCATGGGATATTCAGGTAGTTGGATCTCCACAATCCAAAGAAAAAGAGAAGTTCTTTCTCCAGTAAACCTAACCTCATAATCGTTTGCTTGCTTTTAAATACTTGCCATGCCATCACTACATCTTAAAATAATTAAGAGTCATAGAAGATGTTGCAGAGAGTGTGTCTGGTTCTGGTTTATGAGTGGTCCCTCAGAGTCTTGACAAATAATATCAGTTCATTAGGATTATCAGAGTCGAGAGTTTTGGATGGGTTCTAGAAGTGTTTAGGGAACTACAGGCATGCAGGAACTTGGTGGCAGAACACACACTGTATACCACCACACAGAGGATACAAAATCATCCATACATGTGTGTGAAAAACTAGAGATGGCTTTAAAGACCCCTGCTGCTATCTTGAAGCAAACAGGCAGGCAGTGTGGTGAATAGACAGCACTGGTGAGATGTGCTTGCATGAGTCCATGGCCTGGAGATAAGACTCAGTAGCCTAAGAGTTAAGCTATTGACATTTGCAAAAACTGTTTGGGAGGATCTCCCAGAAACTGCATCACAAACAGTGCACCAGGCAGTTGTCTTGCCTTTAAAAAAAAGAAATTTAAAAAAAGGCATTGGTCACAGTGATGAGAATGGTTTCCAGGCACACCTTTGTAAGGCCTGTCTGCAGTGATCAGTAAAGCAGAAGGGCTCAATTTGAATTTATAGATCCTCCAACCAGTGCACTTATAAATGTAAGTCCTGTAGTTTCATTTGTGTTGTGGTCATTAAGAAACCCTGAAATAGTAAGGCGTGCTGAGGCAGCAATGTGTATTAATGCAGGTGCTGCACTAGAATGGTTTTATGGTTTCTTCACCGGAGCTGGCTTGCAGACAGCCTGCACAAAGTGGAGGCAGCAGAACTTGACCTTTTTGCACCCATCTGTCCTGCCCACTGCTGTTCTCAAGTCCAAGCCAGATTATGTGAATGGGGCAAAAGTGTTTGTGCTGCACTTCTGTGCCAGAGGCTACTGCTGCAGTTCAGCAGCTATAAGGGGTAGGCATGCCTGTAGAGTCAGAGCTCTTAAGACCAGTGTGGCCTTTTACAATCATAGAATCATTTAGGTTGGAACAGACCCTTAAGATCATCGAGTCCAACTGTTAATCATTTTGTTTGTTCTAGATACCAATACAGGCCATACAGTCTGATCCAGGGGTTCCAGCATGTGGCTTAACAGCTGGTGGTAGAGTCTTAAATAACATGGATGTAAGAAAGGCAGTAAATCCACCACTTTCCCAAAAATGTGGTTTATGTTGTGCTGAAAGAGAACTTGTTGACTACAACCCAGCTGAATCTCCGAGGGGGAACTAATGCACCGCAGTCTATTCTGTTATCTCCCACAAGAACTTGCTGGCAACTAATCTTGGTCAGTGACGTTAATGAATGGAGGCAGATTCCTCTCAGAGGGATTTAGTTATTAGCATACCGCATCAAATCAGTCTTGTTCGACTAAACAATTAAAATAAAAACATTAAAATAATCATGAAAGTGTATTCCCAATATGTGGTTCCACCCACACACACACACTTTGATATTTCACAGACGATAGTTCCCTTCTAGATAAATATCTTAATTCAGAACTGCCTCAACTCCAAAAGGTTCCCAAATGCAGTAGCCCAGTCACCTCCCACTTTAACGGTTGAAACCTTTCATGGAAAACTGGATTTAGTATTGTCCTGTGAAAAACACACAGTAAATCAGGCTGGAAAACCATGCCATAAATCTCCATGAGTCAGGGCAAGGAAGGACAATCATTCTACAAAAAGAATAATGGTTCTGCAGGTCAGTATAAAATCTCATCTTTCTATATCCATAAGTCATCAAGCAGAAAAAAACAGATTCTGGCAAAGCATTCCTTCCATATGAATGTGCAGAATTAATGGCATCGCTAAACCTTTTCAGATTTTGATATTGTCATCATAAGCATCAAGGCCTAGTTTGGAAGTCATCATGAAGTCACCTTTCTTAACTTTGCTAAGTGAACGGCAGTCACCAAAACCGTGAAACCATTGATGTTTGTCTGAAACTGCTCAGTGTCAAACTCTTAATCCTTGCTTGAGGGAGGTGTACTGGGCAGGCAGTGCATGCAAACAGAAATGTGAGGTGTATCTTCAGAAAATTGCAGCAGTCGTGAGAATCCCTGTATTGGACAGTCAAGTTTTTCTAATCAGTGTAATGATTTATTAGGCATTTCTTTCAAAATTAATGGTATGGGAGATTTCTATGATTGGGTAGCAAATCATTTGGTAAGTAGATCTGCAGCATAGGTACAGAAGCTACATATACCATATATATATACACCATGAACATATACTACAGTTTCATGATGTATGTTCTGCTTAAATGTATTGAAAACATCTTTTATCATCTTTGTGACTTACATTTTATTACCTTCAACTCTGTATGTGCTGTAACAAAGAACTCAGTTGAAACAGAAATTGTGAGAAATAAATTTGATCTTCTAGTTTTAAGACTGGAAGTTAGTGTTAATGCTGAATTGGAATAACATGTTTTCAGGTATCTTTTCAGGTAGTTCTTTCCTTTTCCTATAAAGTTAAAGTGATTATTACCCAATACTGCAGATGGAAATGGCATCAAGTCATCTCACACTTGTTTTATGTGGTTTTTTTCCTCTTTGTTCTGTTCAGCATTAACTTACGTAAGAGCTATGCTGACTTTTATTAGCGTATTAAATCTCTGACATCTTTGGCACAAAATACTTCTATTTCTTGCACAAGGGGTGTTACACATTATTTAGAAATAAACAATTTTTACATCCACAGGGGTAGCATCTGCCGTGATTTGAGATAGGAGAAAACATGCGGGTCGTGACCTTATGCAATAAGCAGATTAATATTCCTCTTTCTCATGATGATATAGCCATAGCATGCGTTATTACTATTTGTTCATGTAGTAGCAGCCAGCTGACACCTCAGCTGAATCCACTACTTCACCAAGTACAAAGAGGCTTTTCAGATGATCCAAATGACCTTTACCTGTACGTGCAACACGGTGCTTCAGCAGAAAGAGGGAATTAAGGAAGCATGAATCAATGTGTTCCCAATTTTACTGTTAGGGTCAGGAGGCATGAATATGATGTATTAATTTAATTCCAAGTTTTCTTCCTGGGAGTATATACCAGGACCACATCTTTACAGGAGACATTGCTTCCATATTGAAACAGCCAGAAACCCCGCAAATATCTAAGGTGGCTACTCAGAAGAATATGAGTATGGATTTCTGAAACAGATTTTCATATAGGCTAGCCATTGTCCTAGGGCTGCCTGTGTACTGTTTCGCTAAAATACCTCACCTATCTAAACTGCTTGGATTCCTAGCTTACCTCAAGGTCCTGTACACTGAATTTAATCAAGGCTCAGTCAAAAATTGATTAGAGCCTTTGGCCCTCTGCTTACATCAAGAGAAGAGGTTTCTAATTCTGATCAGGTAGGCTGGCAAGGTTCAACAGTTACAGCAGTAATTCATATGCAATGTCATTGTCCCAGTTTGTGTCCACAGCACACCTGTCACCAGTCCCTATTCGGTTTGCAAAAGGAAAACCCACTGTATGTGTCAGTAATGTTATAAATAATGCATCCAATTAGTCAACTACGTGCTGTTGCATTTCCCTGAAGCCCACGAATCTGAAAGCCCCAAAGAAACTGTGCACTTTGAGAGAAATGTTTAGACATAAATATTGCCCTTATTCTGAGGTCAGTCCTTTGCACTCTCCTCTCCCTGTTGTACAGCAGAAGACGTACAGAGGCTGCCCCTTGCAGCATTACGTAGGATGAGAACAAGTACTAAGAGCTCGTGCTGTGATTTCCAGCTGCATGAGGAAGATGCAAGATAAGGGCTGACAGGACAGGCTCTGATGCAGGAAAGATGGAAAGAGGCAGCGGGAGGTACACGCGTGGCAAAGGAGAGTCCAGGCCTTTCCAGAAGCTGGCAGGATCTTTCACTTCACCTTTTAATTTTTTTATGGGTCCACTGAGGTAGTGAATTGTTTAATGTCATATGAATGACACCAGTACTGAAATGTGATGTGGCTTGCCAGCAGTGAGATGGAGGCCAGTGGTCCTTTTCTTCCCAGCCTGCACTTTTCTTTGATATAAGGAACAAAAACTGTGTTTCAAAAGAGAAACAGAATCAAATTAGAAATCACATTAATTAGATTTCCTGCAGTAAACCAAGAAATAAATCAAACATGATCCTGGAAAAATGTTTTCTTGCAGTTGCAAGCTTGCTTTTTCCCTAAAGAGACACTTGTGCTTGCTTTGAGGGGGTAATGAAACTGTAAACTGAAAAGTCATTTGAAAATGATAAATTAGGCTGTGATTATGCCAAGTGATATTAATTATGCTGATAGACTATATAGCAAGGAATTTTTAACTGATTCAGTTCTGCCTTCTGGCTTGCTTGAACAAGTAGCAATGTGTCAGGCATGGTTTGTTAGTGAGCCCCATCAACAGCAGTAACAAAGCCCAAACCTGCACTCTCAGTTCTGTGTTAGGTGCTACATGAACATCAACACAGAGTGGTCCATGGTTTAAACAAATTGTATTTGTATTGTTTGTACAAACAGGTTTATTTTTGCTGAGTTTTCCATATCAATAGAGCAGATGGCTGAAAAAGAAAAATAATGATTTTTTTTTTTTTTTTTCTAATGTGACAAGGATACGGGGGATTTCTGGTTTTCTGCTTTGAAGATGCATTGCTACCTCTTCCTAAAAAAGTTCTTTTTAAACCAAAGCAAGCTCCCCTTCTGCCTGGGTGTCTAGCTTGCTTTGCATCTCGGTGGCAGTATCTTTCAGCAGAAATGAAATGCTGTACCGAATTTTTTTCAGCATGGTTTTCTTAAGATCAGGGTGCTACGCAAAATAATGGTGGGACTATCTACTGAACGTAAGATGAAGTGGAAATCAGTAGAGCATCACTGTGTAGTTTCATGTTCTTGACCTGTGGACCAGCAGAAAAAGGAATGGGACACAAAAATTATCAGCTCCTAAAATATCTCCTCTGCCTTATCATGGCAGCTTTTTGCCATTAGGTAATGTCGTGGTTTAGCCCCACTCGGCAACTAAGCACCACGCAGCCGCTCGCTCACCCTCCCCCTCCCCGGTGGGATGGGGGAGAGAATCGGAAGGGCAAGAGTAAGAAAACCCACGGGTTGAGATAAGAACAGTTTAATAATTGAAATAAAATAATAATAATAGTAATAATAATAATGATAATAATAATAATAATAATTGTAATGAAAAGGAGAACGAGAGAGACAAACAAAACCCAGGGAAAAGAAAACAAGTGATGCAACCGCTCACCACCCGCCGACCGACACCCAGCCAGTCCCCGAGCAGCGATCGCTGCCCCCCGGCTAACTCCCCTCGGTTTATATACTGAGCATGACGTCATATGGTATGGAATAGCCCTTTGGTCGATTTGGATCAACTATCTTGGGCCGTGCCCCCTCCCAACTTCTTGTGCACCTGGCAGAGCATGGGAAGCTGAAAAAGAAAGTCCTTGACTAGTCTAAGCATTACTTAGCAACAACTAAAACATCAGTGTGTTATCAGCATTCTTCTCATGCTAAATCCAAAACACAGCACTATGCTAGCTACTAGGAAGAAAAGTAACTCTAACTCAGCTGAAACCAGGACAGGTAATAAAAGTAAAAATAACATATGAAGTTTTAATTTCCCTGGGACTTTTATTCTGCAAGAACCACAGACCCAGATCTATCAAATGTACTTTCCAAAGGTGAGAATTAAAGACCAGTGGACTGCTAGTGGCTGCCAATTCAAATGTACTTCATCAGTTCCAGTGGGGTACAGTCAGTCCACTTACGTCCCTTCCTTTCTTTTAGTGAGAGCATGTCACAGCTTTATACTGACATTCAGTGCCAGTGCTGGGTGCACTCTCTATCGAATGCATCGCCTCTTCTTGGTCACATGCTCAGGTTTATTTCCAGCACAGTGGCTGGAATGACAGTTTTCCATTTTCAGTGATGGGATCGAGTTCCCAGCTCAGGTTGAGACTGCGGTCTTATGTCAAGTGGAAGGGACTTTTTTCCTAGCTCAGTAGAAATTCTGCCTGCTGATTATTTTCCAATCACTTAAAACCAAGATGATAGAAAATTAACCTTTGGCCTTAGATGACAGCAATGTAAAACCCACACACCTGTCGGCCAGGCACAAGAGATATCCATGCACAAGACTCACAAAGTGATTCACTGGAGAATGGTTAAGAGTTGAATCTAGGAATTTCAAAATACCGTTTATTCAATAAAAGTGTCTATAGAGAATAGGAACAAGAGTTACAATGAAACAGTTAATCTCAAAATTTAATCTGTTTGAATTCTTTAAGTAATCTTCAAAAGCAGTTTGCAGTTTTCAAAATAACAGGGAATTCAAGTAAGAACATTTATTGTGCCCTAAATGATTTCTAACATCCAAAGATGCCATTAATTTAAATTTTGCATTTATTCACTCTCAGATAGTTTAAGCTAGACAGAGTTTTACCAACTTTCTGAGAATACAGTGCTTTACCATTTGTATTAATCTTTTCTATTTCGTATTTCCCAACAGTAGTGTAGCTCCCATGTTCTTACCAACATGGAGGGAAAAAGTGGAACTCAGAGCAGAAGCAGGACTGTGCTGGATTTGGATTTCACTGAATTACTTTTGATTTTAACATAACAAAGCTGTGAAGCTCCTGCACTGTATTACTAGCCAAGCACAGAGGGGGGATTTTGGCTCAGGATGCACAAGGGTAGGTTGCAATTTCTAGTGAAGTATTAGCTGAGGTACATGCTTTTGCTGTTTTGGGGGACTCTAATACCTGCACAGGTTTTGTGAGAGAAGAGCCAGGCAGCGTTGCAGCCTTCTCAGCCTCTTCAGCATCAGGTTGCATTTTTGGTTTACATCAAAATGACGACTATCTGAATGGGGTCCGTTACACTTAATGAATTTGTGATGAGCGCTACTCCTGTAATCCTGTTATAGCAAAGTCTGCTGCAACAGTCACATCATCAATACTACATAAAGACACACATTTACCTTTCTCAAATCTCTTTGTCTCTCTCTCTCCCCCCATTGGTGATGGTCGCTCCCATCAGAACGCCCTTCCCCTCCTGCACCGCCACCGCTCTGCTGTTACCTGTGCCTGGCGTGGGACTGGCACACGTATCTGCTCAGCAGGTTGTGGTGAGCGGTGAAGAACAGCTGCACAGAAAGCAGCCTTAAGATGATGTGATGTGTGATTGGAAAAGATTCACTGAGCATTAAATGATACCAGGTGAAAACATAAGGGAGGTTTGCAGTAGGGGTCAGGTAAGACTGATAACCAAGTGAAAAAGAACCACGTGTTTGGAGTGCAGGCTAACCAAATAATTAGAGCACACTTTATGAAAAGATAATGAGTTTACTACTGTAAATATCTGTGGTCAGCTCTAAGGTGGTAATTAATACGTTGTGTATTGTTTTCCTTTAGAAGCTATTGAAAATCTTAGGTCCTTTTAGGCCTTAGTAATTGATTATCAGTATAGCATGCTTTTTGTTACTCCATTACTCACCCCTGTTGTGATTCTGTTTTGCTCGGTCATTCATTTGGAAATTGGTCATTAAAAAAAATCACAGGCTTGAAAGGATAATTAAATACAATTTCAAACACAGGCAAATGGGAGATGTACACACAGTCGTGTATATAAAAAGTCACCTTAGTACATTTAGTGTGCAGTAGACTACCTGTAGTTAATCCAGGGTTTCTGTAGCACAGGCAATGGATGCTCAGCACCGGCCGGTGGCCAGAGCTTTTGGGCAAATGACAGTCAATGCCCAAGGAGAGCTGCCTATCGTTTTCAGGATCAGGCTTGAGTGTGAGCAATTACTAAAAACTTTTTCTTTAAAATAAATTAACAAGGAGTTCTTTAAAGCCTCCTGCTACATTTGCCGCAATTCAGATATTGCAAGCTGTGAACCAGATTGTGCCACTCCTATGTAGGTCAAATAGTACCTTGCCTACACAGTAGGGTTGTCTACTTAGAGTGTAGCTCAAGGTAAATATAAAACGCGCAGTCTAGTCTGCACAGTGCAGGGTAAGGACACGTCGTACACCCTAACCATGATCTAAATGCATTTGAAAAGTCCTGGTAACATCGTTTTTTCAGCTTACGAAGCTTACAGTGTTATGGGTCCGCAACCCATATTGTTTAGGTTCTTTTCCTGTGTTTTTCTCATTTTGTATGTGCCGCCTACAAATGTACAAGGGAGAAGAATAAGCAGAAATTCCTGTTTGTGAAATCGTGCTCTTTGTCCAGTCTAGTAAGGAATTCCTCCTCTTGTCATAAAAATCAGTATTTTTCTAGCTAGGCCATATTTGTTACTTTTTGTAGCTTAAATGATTTCTGTAGTTAGAGCATCATTGTACAGTGGGTATAAGCCACCATTTCTTGAGTCTTGTGTAGCCATTCACTTCTCTGGTGCTTTAAGAAACCCCTTAGTGGCAAGAAAGACAAATGGTGATTTGGTAGCCTTTAATAGTTGCTCTGCACAAATATGAATGTCCTGGGGAACAAGGAAAACCAGCTCCCATGTTTTTTATTCTTTGAGAATAGCACTCATGGTGGCTCTTAACAAAGAGGGAAAGAAACCTGCTCATGGGAGGACACAAGATTCTCTATCGAGAAAACCATTCCTGTCCAGAAAACCATGCCCAGCATATGCCCTGAAAATGTCACTCACAAGCAACTCTGTGACTTTAACATCCAAATATTTCAGTTCTATTTTGTGGTAATCAAGTTTGTGACTCTTTATTTTCATTTCAGATTTATCTTCCTTAGTTTTATTAAGGTTTTGATTTCTTGAGATCATCTTCACTTTAATTTTTCAGTGATGTTTTCATTACTGTGTGAGTTACTTTTAGAACTCAGGATGAAGAAATACTTCCCTTGCCTTAAGAGATCTTGCCTGGAAGGATTTTACCTTAACGGATACCTCAGATGATGCTTAGCTGCAGGTTTCAGTCACTGCAAATCATGGAGCAACACTCAGATTTTGATTCTTTGAATATAAATCGTTTTTTCTGCTTCTCCTCTGAGGCTATTTTAAAAAAAAAAAAAAAAAGCCTGTAATAACAGCAGCTCTCAAACCCAAGAGAAAGTCTTTTCCCTTATCTAGATGACATACCGCTTCACACTAAATCTGTCACTAGCACATCCTTGCTGCATACTCCCTGCAGTGCCTGCAGGATGATAGGCTTTGTGATTAATTGGGGAAAGAGCAGTCTCACCTCACCTCAGGGTATGGGAGTAAAAATATGCTCAGACACTTCCGAAAAAGAGTATTTTTTTGGTCTCCAAAACTGTTGGGGCTCTTCTACAAGAAAAGAGGCAGCTGGGGTGTTACTGCATACACGTGTGCATTGTTTGTGGTGTTTCCATTTCAAGGTGACGTGTCATACGTAAACCAAGACGCCATGAGGTGACAGGGTGACACCTAACCTGCTTTCCTAAGGAAATGAGGTCTGCACAAGAAGCATCAGAATCGCTGTCTGCCCTCTTCCAATAACTTTGAATCTACTTTCCAGGTTCAGGCAAATTTGAACTTACGTTCACAGAAGCTTAATGAAAACAGGCAGCTGGGTAAAGAGGATAACTCTGTTTTCCCAGAGAGGGACAGGAGGAGCCCAGTCCGTATCGTGTGCCAGGGAATCCACGTGGGGGAGAGCTCTTATCACGGCCTCAGAAGCAGGAAAAGCTTTGATCAGCGCTTGCCTCCAGAGAAGCTAATTGCAAGACGCAGCGCCCTGGGAAGCCAGGGTTGGTTACTGTGCTGTAAATACATCTCTTGAAATGGCTTCCTTCCAGTCTGAGCGTAACTGCTGCGAGTGGGCGAGTGGCAGGGCCTCAGCCAGGGCAGCGCCTCAGCTCCTGCAGCCGCCCGCTCCCACGGCAGGGTGAGGTTCCTGTGCAAAACCGGCTGGTCCCTCTGCGCCTCTGTTCGTGGGGAGAGGGTGGCGGTAAGGCACGGCTTGTGCTTCGTTTTGCAGTCAGGCTAGGTGGCAATCTGTAAAAATTGCACTTAAAAAAAAAAAAACCCTTAGTGCCCCTGGCTTCCTCCCTATCTCTGACCATGAGGAAGCACTTAGGCAGAAGGGCAATCCTTTGATTCACAGGGGAGAGGACACGCTGCAAGCCCTCCTGCTCCGAGGAGAGCTGCTTATGCAGATGCAATCCTGGCAGCTTCTGGCGTGCTGCGAGGACACTGTTTTATCTTTACTTTTAATGGAAGGGATAAAGTGGAATAGTAATAATGGGACTGATAAATGAAAGGAAAACTGTAACCACATAATTATGTCAGAATCAACTAACAGCCGTGAAAAGCCGATTAAACCACATTATGCAGATATATGTAACAATACTATTAGTTAAGTCCTTTGCAATGGCATGCCTGGCAATTAAGAGAACAGTATTGGCAGCACATGGTGAAAACAGTGATAATGTATAGTTAAAAATGTTTGGAGACAAACAGTGCGTAGAGGACAGGGACAGCCTAGAACTGAAAACAGGAGCATCCTCAAAGATACCAGCACCCAGGGGGAAAAATCAAAGATGTTATTCCAAATAGACTGTTTGACTAGGATGTTGGGCATAGCTTGGAATAATTTATATTTATCACCAAAATTAATTTACTGGCTTACCCATAAACGAAAGGCTGCGGTGCAGCAAGTAGTCTGTATTTTCCAACTCTCCACAAATTTCAGGTTGTGCAGGCTAATGGAGGAATTCTGTATTTTTTCTGAATTAAAGAAGCTTGCAGAAATATTCTGATTTAGGCAGTAAGAATATTAGGTAATGTTCCTGTGGTTGCAACTATTCAGTAAACATTTGGGCATGAGATCGCTCAGTGTTGTATATTCTTATGTATGTGGTATTTCCAGGTCAGAGACCTGAAGGAGGTGTCACCCATCGTGCTTCTTTTTCATTGGAGTATTGGGATTTGTTGTTTTCTCTCACCCACCATAGAAAGAGAGTTGAAGGTTCAATTCTACCCTTCGCTTCCCTTCCTCTGCCCACTCTTGCAGAGCGGTTCTCATCTGCAGTCAGGGAGAATTGCGCAGGAACAAGCTCTGAGATAATGTTAGTGTGGGTTCAGAGTTCCCACAGGCTTTACAAAAAAATACGGTCTTACCAGAAAACTACTCCATGTGACTGTGGAGAGCTCATCTGAGGGAATAAAACCAGTGGGGATTTTTTGGTGTCAAAGGATGAGCATGCTGGAGAGTTCGCACTCCCCTTATTTTCTTCATCATGCCAGACAGACTTCTGAGACATGCTACCAAGAGAGTTTGCTTGCAGAAAACCAGCATGGATCCTTTAAATATTTATCCTATGTATTGTTTTCCAACATGTACATGCAGGTTTTCTTCTCGCTTTATTTTTGGAGATGGCTGAACGAGTGTGAAATGCAGATAATGAGAGGTCAGTAGCATCGGTGCCCACAGCAGTGCTTTCCTGAGCTATTATAAAGCAAAGGAAGGGAGAGAGTGTGCGTGCGGTTATGCTTTGATTACAGAAGCCAGGCAATATGTTTATAAACGAAATTCTGTCAACAACTTAAGTACTAGGGATGTGCAATTAATGAAATCTCTGCCACACCACGATTTATGATGACCAGGAGACATGCGTTTACTTAAATGGAGAAGTGAGACTGTGTCCGGAGAAGTGAGACTGTGTCCGTAGAAGGTTAAAGCATTTAATTGTACTATGGTGTCTGTATTTACTTGGGCTATTTTTTCCTCATACTTTATATGTGAGAATGTTGATGATTACAGAGTACTTTTCATGAGAGAAGAGTATCATCATCACCATTTTTACACGTGAAGAAACTGACACCCAGAAATCTGGAGTACCCTAGGTGAGGTACCACACCATAGCAATGGGGGAATTTAAGAACCCAACCTTTTTGTGTTCTAATTGGGTATATTATATACCGGATCATGCTGGATTTAATAGCAAAGTCAATTGTGCTACTGATAGTATTAAACACCTAGTTTTTCATCCCTTTATTTGAAGCTGGAGCATCATATTCCTTCTCCAGCAGTGAAATAACTTAAGTCCATTTCTTTCACCTTTTCCAGAACACACAGAAAACAAATGTTTCTGAAGTAAGAAACTGTCACTGGGAGCATCGTGTGCTCCTACATCATCCAGCAGAAAGGATGCTTTTCCTGTAAACAAAATAATATAAAAATACTAAATAAATAAAAACCACTCTAGCCACGAGTAGTAAACCTTGGGCAACACCTACTAAAAAAAGGTGCCTATGACAAATGAGTATCACTCCTAAGTTGCATCCATCCATAAGGTCTGTTGTATTCTATCAGGATGTGCGGCTCAGACATACACTGAACATAAAACCCTGTTACAGCTTTTGCCTGCTCTTGAATTTGAAGATTTAGCTTATGTGTGTGCCTTTAAAAGAGTATTGTTAGGAATGTTCTTGTAGTTGACAGTACTACCGCTGAGCTCAAGGCACGCTTCTGGAAGATAGCCCTCAGACGCTCTTATGTTCTTGCTGCATACTTCCACAGATCCGTCAGCCAAAATATCGCTAATGATACCAACTTTTAATTTCACAGATGAAGGAACTTGGTGTCATCGTATACAACTGTAGCTGCCTGGTCCTGGATTTACAAAGGATATTTGCCCTGTATAGCTCACTAAGATACAAGAATAAAATACCTCCAAGTTGGTCTAAGAGACTATATGGAGTGTACGATACTCAAAATAAACTGACACTGCAGCTGAACGAGACAAAATCAGAAGCTTTCGTGTCGGTAAGTTCTGAAATGAGTTGCAGAGAGGGAGGGAAGGGAAGAAACTTATTTAACCCACCAGATTTTTGGAAGACCTGGAAATTTAACATCTGCTTACTCTCCTAATATTGTCCTTTATGAACTACAGAGTAGTGAGACCAGGTTAGGTAGGTGTTAGTAGCAACTGTGAAAAGAATCTCAAGTGTCTTTTCACTGATACAGAGATGTTCACAGTTCACTGCAGTAAGTCCCTCATAGTGCTCTGTTCTTCCTGACGGATACTGTCAGGGAGAAATTACCATGGATGGTAATTTCCATGAATAGGAACATACATGGTGTAAATTAAGCCTATACTTAAGTATTTCTCTAAATTGGCCCTAACTGAAGAAGATGCACACTATCGCTATGTCCTTAACCAAAAGCAGCTACTAAAATTGAGACTCATGCCAGAGACTGGAAACACAGCTATAGAGATAAGACCACTACAGCTGTCACCTACACAAGACAGAACTTGATTGATAGTCTCGATAGTCTCATAATGCTGGAAAACCAAATTACTCTGTTCTCTGGGAAAATGGTTATTCCAATAGGTATACTTGTGTGGGGAAGTCTGTAACTGAAAGGTTTTTTTAAAAGTTATTTGCCTTTTCCTATGGTGCAGAAGAGACAAATCGCAATCTGGTTTTCTCATTCTGATTTCTGTGATATTGTTCTTATGAGCAATTTGCCAGGACGGAAGCTGCTGCAGAATTTCATTTGTGCACTCTTCTTTTTCCTTCCTCTGCAATGTTCACTTTTCCTCCCACATTCAGAAAATTATAGGGAGGCCCTTCAAATTAGCCCATTTACACTAGTGGATATAAGGTGAATGATTTGGAGTAAATGAACTGTTAATCAGACATCTAAAATGATACAGAATAAGTTTGATATCAGAGCTTGCATTTTTATCAGTGTTAATTTTATAAGGATTAATCCTTTTCACCCTATTCCATTGAAAGCATTCATACTTCTGTAGAACATTATCTACTTCAGCTTTATTTTTAAAGGGACATTTTAGAACTTATAAAATTCAAGCAGCAATCCCCATGGAAGCACTGTGTCTGTGTTTTTAATGGGAAGAAATGGAGCAGTCCTTCATCCCAGCAGTGATGTAGCAAAACTGGAAAAAAGTACACAGAGAGATAGATGATGAAAGATGGAGTATCTTTCATTTTGGAGGTAATTACACGAGTTAAAAAAACCCTTCAAAATCAGCAATATAATGAAGTTCGCAAGAGTTATTTACCATTCTGTATAAAACAAGGGGCAAACCCCCATTGCTTTATAGCCGGTTCTGTCTAAAACAACACAATGCACGTAGCACACTAAGTTGTATAGCCACTAGCACAGGATATAGGTGCAGATGAGTGGTTATAGGGGGCAGGGTTTACCTTCACCTGCTGGGAGCCACGCAACATTCAGGTGTCCAGGATTTTTCAGACTCCTACAATCAGTGGAGAGCGAGAGTTATTTTGGAGTGAAAATCTGGAGGTGCCCAAGACAGCCAGAAGTAATAGCCATCTGAAGCGACATTGATTCTGAAGAGTCTTAAGGACTAGCTTAAATTAGGGACTGACTTTCAGACAGTTAGCTAAGGAGCTGTGAAATGAACTCCTACTCCCTTCTAAGTAATCTGTAAGAAATGGAAAAATCCTGCTGAAGGCCAGTCCTGGAGGGGCACACAGTAAGGAAAGCTGGGTACGGCCAACTTGAAGGAATGTGATCCTAGACAAAGAATGGGATCCTAGACAAAGACAGGTGGAGAGAGGCTCTACAAGAACTTCTGCAGTTTGCAGAACGTTCACTTCCTCCTTGTGATTTGTATTTTCCTTTTGTGTGGGCAACAAAAGCCTCTTTCTCTTGAACTTCTACTTCAGAAAACAAAAGGAAGGAGTCACTGGTACTCCAGAAGCTCAGATCAGTGAAGTCCAGCTCCAAGAGCTACCTGAATCTGTAGCCACAGCCAGTTGGGCTGGTTCTTCCTTCCTGAAAACAGGCGCTTTAACAAATTTCTCACCTACTAGCAAATTCTCAATATTCGCCAGCATGCCCCTCTGAACGGCAGTCCTGGAGCTGCACTGGACGGGTTTGGTGGAACCAAGTGTTAAGATCGCTGCCTGTTCCTCAATTTAGTGATAAGAAGAAAGTCCCCACAAGCCAGGCAGTTCTCTTATTGCCATCAGTGCCCTGTCTGTGGGCAGGGGTGGTGGTGCTGCCCTTGCCCGGTGCTGCACTGCTCCTTCCCCCAGCCCTGCGTTGCCTCCCTTTCGGTCTGGAGCAGCACAGCCCCCCTGCGCAGGGGCACGGGGAGGTACTGTTGCCCAGTGAGAACACAGGCCTGTTTCTGGTAGGGGAAGAGGAGTATCAAATGGATATTTGATCAGAACAGCAAGTACTATACAACTAATACTGAGAGAAGTACCAAAATATTTTTTTATGACCACAGGGGGGGTCAGCCATGCCACAGGGTAACAAGTGGCATGCCCAAACACAGGTGTTACAGTGAGAACATTAGTTTTTCTTCTAATTATCCTCTAAATATCTTTCACTTTCTGGTCTTTATATTGAACACATCTGAAAAAGACAATGAATTCCATTCTTTAGCTGTTCTGTAACTTAAGACTTCTATTCAAGAAAACAGTAAGAGTGTAAGAATAAAACCTCAGTTCAACAGCCTCTTTAAAGTTTCAGATAACAGATATAAATTACATTTAACAAAATCACTTTACACTCTTGAGTTGAAACTCATTCTTTGAAAACATATTTCACTTTCAATGTTTGTGCTGTATAAAACAACAAGCATAACACAAAGTCATTGATTTTTTTTTTTTTTGTTATTCTCGGAAATCACAGCTATAATGTTGCTTAGCAACAAAATCGTCTTCCAAGCTGGCTTATAAAATGTAAGAGGTTTTCGTTGGTTTTCCTCGTGTTCAGGAATGGATCTGGAATTATTGGTCTTGGAATCTTGCTACTGTTAATTTTCTAGTATTCTCTGAACTTAGTTGTAGTAATCCCTTAAGAACACCATTCAGTGATTAAGAAACCACTGTGATAGGCATTGTAGTGAAAGAAAAAAAAGACTAATCAAAACGCCAGGATCTGTCCCTAAAGAAAACATACTGATCTAGACATCAGCTGCAACCCAAGCAGGTGACAAAGGTGAGGTGGTGATACAGCAGCAGGAAGGCAGTGGTCTGGCAGGGCCAGCTGTTAAGAAAAGGAGAAGTGGCACCTGCTCTAGCTCTATAAAGTGCCTTTAACAACTTCTACTCCCAGGAATGGTGGTGTTGCCTGTGAGCAACTCGGCAGTGGCTCTGCCTCCCTCTCCCTGCGTGTGCAGAAGAGCAGAAAGTCTTGGGCCTCTCTGCCACAGACAGGCTATTGCTGCTGGCTTCACCTTGCTGACGGACACATTCAACACCCCTAGATACAAGGCAGAAAAGCTGAAATCTGGGCTTACCACTTACTGGCTCAGTACCAGGTAAAGAGTTAATTTATACCTGAAGCTAGGTTTTAAAGATAAGTTTCTTGCAAAACTGCAGCATCTCCCTGTGACAGTAACTGAGCAAATGGTGACTTTTCGTGGAGCTTTAAACAGAACTGACATGATAGACTTAATTCCTGGTAGCAAGTGATGGATCAGGCTCATGTGGCAAGAACACAGATACTACTCCATCTAATAGTTAGTCCTGGGACTCTTTGGAACAAAATTCTCTGAAATGCAACTGCACCTAGAGCTTCTTTGATTGGATGTTTTGAAGTTTGTGTCTTCTGCATTTTACCCACAGTTACATCTAAATGGCGAGGCTTTCAAGGGAAAATTAAGCAAATAACTCTCCTTGGTACCTTTGAGTATTCTAGCAGGACAGTTGAAGGTATCAGTTAATATTCTCTACTAAAATAAAGGATACCACTTGCCATCTCACGAAGAATGAGGGGCAGAGAAAATAAATCACGTATTTTAAATGACGTATTTGAACTTTTTCCTTCACAGAATTCACCTAAACTCTTCTGCCCAAAGGACAGAGTCCTGGATATTGAAGCTATATACAGTGTTATCGATGATGCGAAACAGTTTGTATACATAGCTGTCATGGACTACTTGCCGATCGTCATTGACACCAATGCTAAACGGTGAGTGTCCATGTCCAGGACTAGCACATTACCATAATGCCAATAAGGTCTACTGGAGATTAGTTACTACTGTGGACCAATTTCTTGGGGCCCAATTCTGCTCTTATTGAAATCAGTGAGAGTTCTGCCATTGAATTAAATGGGAGCAGAATTGGGACCTAAGAAGACATTTCCAGTTCTGGCTCCTAAGCTTTGGATCTGCCTATCGAAGGAGATCAGAAATTGTCTAGTCTGACCATCTGCAAGTGACTGGGACCCAGCAATACAAGAACCTGCTTATACATGAATCCTGTTTCTTACACTATTGTATTCACTATCTTGATACCACAGCTACTGGCATTTTATGAGTATCATACAGATATTCAACATACGAAAGTGTGTGTGTGTCTATGTTAAGAGAGAAACAAGATGTTGTGAGTTCTCGTATACAACATGGGAGATGTCATTATTTTATTGAAATATACATATACATGAGAATTCCAAATTCAGCACAGATTACATTTTAATTATATCACATTTTGGTTAACTGAGAGTTGCTAAAAACAAACAAACCCAAGTAATTTTTAAACACAGTTTGTATGGACCACTAAAAAGCACTCGTGACCCAAAACTGGAGCCACAGTGTAAAAACACCATTCAACTCAGAAGGCAAGTATCCAGTGGTCCCTCCCACTCTCAATCTCACAATGAATTGAGCATCTAGTGAAGCTTGCCATTCCCTCCATGCACTTTATCTGAACACAGTCAAGCCAAACTAAACATGTGGTTATGTGCTTTTTTCCAGTTTTGCATAATTAAAAATGTTTTGTTCAAATTTTTCAAAAAGTAACGATTATTTGGCTGATATCAAGCATAAGCTGTTTCAAACCTACAAGAGGGTTTTTCCGATAAACTCATTATGTACAGCCTCTATTGTGGTGAAAGAATCGTGGGTAGCGCTGTAGGAACCTGTTTCACAATATGCATCCCTCATGTTTCTCCTTTATGTTGGAAAGGAACTTAGCATGTAGAACCGTTACAGCATTGCAGTTGACGTTATCTCCTATACTCCTCCTTACTTTGTTCTCATGCCTGAAGAATTCAGAAATCTCTACGGGATTAGGGAGATCCAGGGAAGCCATCTGTATGAATTCTTCAACATTTTTCCTACAGCGTGGCTTTGTGTTTGAGGCACTGGCACAGCTTCCCTACCTTGTCAGCTCCCAGTCCTCGCTTGTAAGTTATTTTCTGGCATTGTAGAGCTCAGACTTCATTTGGCCAAAAGCCTTGATGCTGCTAGAATAAAGGAAACATACATTTTCTTTGTCTTATTCTCCCTGTCCTGACCTGCTCCCACCAAAGGTCAGGAACACAGAGCTAACTAGCGACTGTGACAATAGCACCACGGAAGCCACCATCCCATTCATGGCAGAACTTCTGCAACCCTCACCAGGAAAAAAGGTAGCATCCCCCTTAAACGACCTATCTTCATCTGCCACTGAAGGACGCAGGCACCCTGCACAGCAGCAGCTCTCCTTTTCCCACGCAAGAAATTACAGAAGCCATTCCAGTCCCCAGCCTGTGTGGTCTCAGTACAGAGGAAAAAAAGGATGGCAGTCAGGGAAGGATCCAGTTTTCCTGTTCCCTTACTTGTGTAACCAACAGAAAATCCCTTGTTCCTGTGTCTGGCTGGGTAAGCAGCACCCTCTAGCTATAGCTCATTCTGCTGGTTCTCTGGCACCGCAAGAGCTCCACTGCTCTCATCACGGGCAGTGACACAGGAGTAACTCTCCCAGCCGTGGGTGGACAAGGTACATGTATTTTGTGCAGGTGTTTTGGCAGCTCTCCGTGCACCTACACAGATGGAAGATGTCCTCAACCATCCACAACCTCGCTGTCCCCACAGTGACAGTTTTGGTGCAGGGCAGAATGACACAAAAAAGGATGCTGGCAGATCTGTACAGTGAGAATCCCTTTAAATGAGAACGGTATTCCTTCAATGGATAGAAAATGAAATTCACATGTGTTTCGTTTTCTCTATGATGTCTAGACTTGGCTGCATAAAAATCCGAATTTTTTTTAAGTTCTCTGAATATATTGTATTCTTTCTCCACAGGTACTGGCCATATTTAGATGGGAAGATAAGAGAAGCGTTAGTCTTACGAAGTATTAAAGTACGACTTCTCATAAGTTTCTCAAGAGACACAGATCCCCTTACTTTTAACTTTGTTTCGTCTCTGAAAGCTATTTGCACCGAAGTTCCAAGCTGTAGTTTGAAAGTTGTAAGTATAATCCATATTGCTTTGAAATCTAAGATATTTCCCACCCCCAAAAAAATCAAGAGAACTTCACAACTGAGAAGTGTTTTCTGTTAGTATCAAAGCCTTTAAATTTCATTAAACAACATAGGGAATGTAATATAATGAACTGAATTTACTCCTAGTAGTAACAGACATAGAAATTAAGACAGAAAAACAGAAGGATGCCAAAAGGCAGTCTGTGTGGTGGACAGCCCGTGTAAAACACTACATCTGGTCTTTCACAGCAAAGCTAACGGAGTGAACCGTAGACATATGTCTTGTTTATACTGGCTGATAAGAGGAAATGTGACATCACAAAAATGTTTTTTAGTCTGGATTCGTGTAACCTTACTGTTCAGCTGTGTAAGCATCTACGTTTCCTTTAGTCAAGTACAAAGTCCAAGAAAAAATAATGAAGATTTTACATGAAATTCAGGCTACAAATTCAGAACTGTTAAGACTAGAACAACCATTATGTGACGACATTAGACACGCAATACAGGAAAGTGAGAAATACCATGTATGTTACATTTGTATTAGAGAACAGAGTGGATAGTAAGTACTACTTTCAATTTGATACAGTTCATTTTTATGAAATTGAGGCACACTGGAAATCAGTCATCTTGGATCAATTCATCTTGGATCAATTTCTTTTTGGGTTTTTTTTTGCAGATAACTGTCTTAAATAATCTGCTGAATTATTTTGACCTCTTAAATTGATAATCCACTAAATCATTCTGGCTTTTTAAAATCAACAATTGTAAAAAACAAGTATTATTTGTGTTATACACACTAAATGGTATTTATGCATATCTAGAAATAGGGATTTTTGTTGTAACATACACTGTTATTACAAGTCTCCTACATAAGCAGCAGCATAAATTGTGTTTTTAAGTCAAAAAGCCCATACATGGCTGACAGTGCTTAAGCCACTTCAATTTCAAGTAACTTCTAGACTGTTCCGTATTTATCATCAAAATTCCATTTATGTATTCAAAATTATTTTTTATTTAAGTCGCACCTAATGCTCTACATACTCTTATCCATTTCTGTCTATTTACAGCAGGTAAAATCTTTAGTGCAGAATTTATCATCTCAAGAACTAAATGCTAAAAGGAAAAAAAATTATTTCTAGACATCTGTTCTAGGTAGATAGTCTAGCTAGAATATCTGCAGTTAGAAAATATAAATACAACTTCCAGTAAAAAAATATGACTGCCCCAGATTTAAACAATTGTAAAGGCACAACACACCTCAGTTACCTCTGTGCTGTGCATCACATGTTCCACACACTGGGTAAGTCACTGCCTTAAATACGCCTCGGTACGAGTAATAGCCCAAGGCTCAGAGTTTACTGGTAATCTATTTGATTTTGGTTGAAATTGTGCCGCAGGCTCCATCACGACACTCCTTTACTTCACAAAACGTGTCAGGTGAGCACTGTTTTTTTTAAAACTGCATTTCTTTTGTATTCATCTGTTCTAGACAGGATCAAAGTGAAAGAAAACTATGTGTTTGTATGGGGAGAAGGAATAGGCTAACAAGGTAAAAACTAAACTTAAACCTTTTGAATTCTTGGAGAAGTCTGCTTTTCCCTTTTGGTTCTGCTTTGGGTATGAGAAAACATAGTGTCAGACTAAATTCTGTACAAAAAATACTGTCATGCAGACATGTATTGTAGGTGTTTATACACAAGAACACTGACGTTTTAAGAGAACCTTGAGTTACAAATTCTGATTGAAATTATACTTAAAATTGCTAAACTGTCCCAATACCTCAATATTGTTCTGACAGAAATGCCCCCCCCCGCCCTTCTTCATTTCTCTTGGGGATAATATATCTGAGTCCCATGAAGCATATTCAGTAACTTTTTCCTTTCATTTAGCTTTTGATCCCTGTGACGTGCCTTGTTGTGATTTTCTTTTTCTTTAATCCCTATGGAAAAACCAGTTTGGCTAGGAAGTTTCCAGTGAGTGCCAATGGCTTGCTGCAGCTGCAGGGTGCACTGGTTTGCCAATGGCAGCAGCCTGAGGTACACGGCCATCTTGGAGAAGGCTGTGCAGATTTAATTTCTCTGTTAGATGGGAATCTCTTCCTGAGTTCCCTGGTCTCTGAGCAGGCTAATGGAAGTTTTGGTATTGCCTAACTGCAAGTATGCAGTTTGAAACAGGGCACTGCAAACCTGTTACACCTAGCAGTGTCCTGATCAAAAACAGCTGCCAACCACTGTGCATGTGATTTTTCAGTCTGCTGTTGAGGTCAGGAAGGCAGGGACTGCAAGACACAATCTCCTAGTTGCGAACACTTGACTTGTAACAGGGTTTTTTTCTCTTTTGCTACAAAACTTTGATAATACTGGGCAATTAACATCAATGCAGTTAGGAAACGCTTAGTCCCCCATTATGCATTCCTCAGCATCTCGCTCGGAGTCCAGTTCACATAAGCATTAATCATTATTAGATTCAACTGAAACTGCTTTGCAAGTGCAAACTCAATACAAGTACTCTGAAAAAATGATCACTGGGAAGAACTCACAAGGAAAAAGCTTTGTTTGAGGACTAAATAAATGCTGTAAGCACACAGCCAAATGTCAAGGAGTCAACTGCATACCAAACTGCTGCTCATTCAGGGAGCTCTGTCCTATGCACTGAGCCACATGTGGTCATGAAATTAAAGCACTGAATCATAAAGGGTAAACTCAAGGTGAAGAGCTCACCATTGTGCTTCTTGGGACCTTAATTCCAGCACTCCTTAAGTTTTGTGGGCTTGACCTTGTAAATACGTCTTATGTGCAAGAAAGCTCAGTCTAACTCTCAAAGGAGCAGTAAAAAGGGGCCAACTCTGTTGGGTGCAGTGCTGAACAGAGAAAGGTACATGTTTTTGAAGGGCCCACAGAAAGCATGAACTAGAACAAAGTGTCTTTTAGACAACTGGCAACCAGGAAGGAGTGGCATGGAACAGATGTGTATCTACAGCACAAGTTGTTCTTGAGCCTCCACATGAATCTATTTTTGAGTTGTGCAGGTCTATTCCTGCTAAGGTAAGGGGAAGGAGAAACTGAACCTTTCACTAATTCTCAGAAAGCCAGAAGTGCCCTATGAGTAAACAAAGTTATGAATTAACTATGAAACCTTTGCTCCTAAGCATTAATTTAATTTTAAAGCTCTAAACTCCTAAAATAAGGATGGAAAAGATTAATGAAATGTTAGCAGAAGGTGGTGTATTATTAACACGGTACTTCTGCTGAAGGTGTGTGTTGGAGAATGTTTGGCTGTGCTACTTAATGCCAGTGCTGGTTCACTTGCTCATCTAGGCTACATTTGTGTGTTCTGTTTGCGGGGGCAAATGGGCTTCTGGTATCTGTATTGTCAAGGAGTTAATGGCTTCTCTGCTGTTGCTGAACACATTACATTTTCAAGCCTTCTATGTTTTCCTGCCTGAATCTGAAATTTTCTCCCTTACAAAGTTATTATACAAGCAGAACACTAATGTATGATTTTTCAATTCAGCACATCTGCTGAATCTATCTCAATTTGACAACTCTAAGCTTATATGATTATTGTGCTGGACTGTTTTTACATCAAGGTATGTAACTTTTTGCTGGATCTCGCAACACTGGGAAGACAGCTTGTTATGTTTTGTTTCCTAGCATTGAATACTTTACCCATTTGCTGGTTTTAGACTATTCCCTACAATATTAGTATTAGTCACACAGTATCTTCCACATCCCAGTGAAGAGTTACTGCGAGTACCCTTGATGGACATCCTACAGCTGCTACATCTGGTCCTGTTCTGTTGCACTAGGAAAAACATGACCATTTTCTTCTGGCTTTATCCAGAAATTCAAGACCCTTTCAGAAAGATTCAGATCCATCTCTGGCTTGCTAAGTACATACTTTCTGTGGTGGGTGAGTGTTTGTAGAACAGTTCCTCAGGCACACAGTTGCAGTCTTGATACTGTCTAACGCCTAATATCTAGTAAATGCTCCTTTACAGCTGTGAAGATGGGTTATTCTGATTTTTTAAGAAGTGTAATGCTGTAGTGATGTTAAAAATCTGTAACTAAAGGTATGATTTCTCCACACAGCTTAGTTAGCTGTGAATATACAATATAAATCTCATTTAAAGGACAGATACTAGAGTTTTACATAGAATAATCTTTTTTAATGTCCTTTTATAAAGCAATCACTCAAACAGTTTGGGTTGTTGTGCTTGTTTTTAAATTCAAAATACTATCTTTGGAATTTGCTAGTATTTGAACTCATTGCAAAAATTAAGCTGTGGAAGATAACAATGCCATGTACAGGTAAGTAAGCATGCAGTGACATACGAAATTCAGAGACTGTTTAAGAAACAGCTTTGTGATTGTTATTGATCATAAAACTGCACCGCAGTACCATCCAGTATTTGAGCACTGAAAAAACACAAACTCTTTGAATTTTATTTCTAATGCACTAAAAACCTGCTTCAGCCCTAATAAACTTTCAT
>VYZW01016479.1:17792-30283 GCA_013401315.1 Balaeniceps rex | reverse complement strand
TAGTGAGTCATCTGGTCAGGAGCTAGTGAACACTATGACTGGCTTTGGAAACTGTTCTTCTTCCTCAACATCTAATCTGGGATTAGATTTTGTAATGATTAAGAGACCATAAGCAACCTGGGAGAAGGACACCGTACTCCAGTAGTCCACACATCACGCAGTGCTACTGTGAGTCAGTCTGTGTGACACATTCAGTAGGAAGCTAAATAGCTTATATATTTGCATGTTAAACACTTCTCTACATAGTAACAGCAAATCAAAGCTCCTACCCTGCAAGCACTTCCTCCTACACATAAGCTTAGATCTGTGGCTCTTCTTGAAGCCAAGAGACCATTATGCATAAACTCAAGCACATTTAGACTCTTCATCAGAGCTGGATCTGAACTGACTGGGGAATCCATAACTGCTACATAATAGACTCTTATTCTAGGTCTGTGACAAAACAGGAAAGTAAGGCAAGTCACAGGGACAGACAGAACAGACAACAACTATAGCCTCCTCTAAACTAGTTACAAATCAGAAGGAATGGAATGTTGTATGGAAACAAAATGCCTCTCCAATTTCAATAACATCATCCAGAAAGTCTTGAATATCTCTCAAATTCACCAATGCCTAAGTGCTACCACAGGACCAGTTACCATTTTTCCCCAGAAAAACTTTCAAAACAAGTCTTATGAGGGCTTAGTTTTCTAAGCATATGAATGCTGGACAAATAATCAACTATAGTGTAACATGTACATTTTTCACATTTATTCATAAAACTACTTTCAAAAGTATCCTGGTTTGGTTTTTTTTGTTTGGTTGGGTTTTTTTTGTTTTGTTTGTTTTTTTCCACAGACACCTTGCATGCCTGATGAGATCTGAAGCTCACTGCATTCCATGGATCATTAACAATTCCTACCACAAAACATTCTGGATACAAAGAAGTGCCCAAAATATTCCATCTCACCCCCTAAGTCAGGATGCCCCTAATCCTACCATGAAAATATAACAGCCCCTTCCACTACAGCTGCAGCAGCCAGAGGCGGCTCTGGCTGTTCCTGCTAAGAGGTGGCACTGGCCAACTGCATTTAATTCACCACCACCAAAAGGCAACACACCACCAAAGCTCACTGTAACACAGCAGGCAGCTCAAGTTGCCATGCTCCATCCTACCCTTAAAAGCAAATGGTTGAAAAGATTTGCATTTATATTCCTCTCCCTCCTTTTGTCTAAGCCATGCAAGTGACCTGAAGTAAAAAGCGTGGGCTGATTAACTGCTGCATGTGTTCCCTTCTGCAGAGCTGAAAGGTCAGTTGGGGTAAAAGCAAAGGGTGATATGACGTACAATACTAAACACNTGATTTTGTTACATCACTGCCGTATTTGTTTAGTGTGGAAGTGTAGGGAAAACCTACGGGGTATGTTTTCCAGAAGCACTTCATGTTATGCTGACTGTGGACTAGCTGAAGATGAAACCCAATGAGAACAGAGTAAGGCGACACCGAGTTAAATCAGAAGATTTAAAAATGTCAACCAACAAACAAGAAATATTTCATTCTCCTACTCAAAAATGATCCTTCTCACTTCCACAAGGTAGAGGAAGTTCACTGTGAAGAGGTTTCAGCTCCAGCAATCTCTACCAGAGTCCCCAAAGCTAGCATGTTCCTAGTTTTGCCATCAATAATACCATGTTCTGTCTTTCCACAAAACTAACCAGACAGCGAGTAAGAGAGCTTTGAATCTAGCAACATGATTATACAAATGAGTTTTTCAAGGTATATAATTATTAAATTCTTAAATAATTTCAGAGGCTGTAATAAGAGAAGGCATGCAGGCAGAGCTACGTAGATTAAGCAACGTAAATGTTAATTAAGAGAGCTGGAGAAGGGAAAGGAAATCATGCAATCCCTCTGCATTAGCATGTGGAGCTCTGGGCCCATTCACCACACAGTGAGGGAAAGCCTTTCTAAGGGAAAAACAAGTAGAAAGCAGAGCTCAGGCTTGGGAAGCGGAAGACAGGGTCAAATTTCTTTGTGCTGTTTCCTGTCCTCGCCCTTTCCACATCCTTCTCCATGCCCAAGAGACAAGAGTAGCAGTCTTTAATGAAAAAAGGGCAGATGTTGATGTTAATACACTCTGCACTACACCAGCCCTGAGAGGCTCTGCAGCCATTGTATCAGCCAGCTGCAAGGCTGAAGCAGTGAGGAAAGATCTCAATAAATATAACCTCTATTTCCCTGCCATGTTTTTATTTTACAGATGCTTCTATTATTGCAAATACACATATTACACCATGACTAGACAGAATAGGTAAAATGTTTTTCTCCAGGACAGATGAACAGGCTTCATAAATCATGGATATACCACCCGCTCCAGGCTGACAAAATGAACAAGGTCACACTAGCACACAGAAGGCCCTACATCATGCACAAGTTTGCAAGCCCCTGGGAGTCTGGGGGCACAGCTTCATTAAGCAAAAAGAGCTTGCTAACACTGGCTGCAAGGCTTGGGGGACCAGCTCTCACTTGGCCACTGTGCAAAAGCTGCAGAAAGTACAGAAAGGGCCTAAGACTCATTGACCACTTGGAGCGTCACAGCCTCGTTTACAGGTCATGTTTAGGCATATCATTTTGGTCTGCTGTAGTCCTATGAAAGAGCTCTGCTTCCATGTATGCAGGCTATTAAAGTCTGCAGGATTAAGTGCTACATTGCATTTCGTATAGCTGAGGGGAAGACTTGGTTATGATTTAATTTAGACAAAGTTGCTAGAGTGTCCCCTCCAAATCTGTCCTCATAAGACTATCAGTACACCTCTGCCTTTGTGTAAGTATAGATTAAAGCAGCAGAGATGATATATTTATCATGGCACAAAACAGCAGCACGCTTCAGCAGAAATACACTGTATTTTCCTCAGCTAAAAGCACACAAATAATCGGCGGCTGCAACAGTACCAAGTTATTTCATGATAACCTAGTTTCCAAACTACTCATCTGGCAGGCCCAGCAGCAATACTTCTTGTTCAGGACATTCCTAAAGGATGTAACGCATTCAAATCTCCTACTCCCTGCCCCAATATCCCTCTTAATGCGCTCTTTGCTTGCTCTGCAGTCCGATGCAGTAGTCTAGCTGAAGCAGCATTAAGAAATTGAGAATAGGGGCATGTCACCAAGCTGAAAAGCTCTCTCAGTAAAGTGAGTGGAGCGCACTGAAAAATCTGACTGTCACATCACCAGCTTTTTAAAGATTAAATCTAGCATGTGCCAACATGCCTAAACAGCAACCTGTCACTGAAGTCCAGAGAAACTCAGCCTCTTGAGTGACTACATCTTCAAAATCAGCTCTCACCTCCTACATGCCCTCTTAAGAATTGCCCAGAGTTATCCTAAATTTTACCAGGAAGCAGAAACACTCCCAGAATACTAAGACATATTTTCATATGCATATGGTCTCACTAAGAAGATGCCAGATTTTAATGTGTCATCAATAAACTAGTTATTTGTATGCTTGCTGTCTTTTCCAAGTGCTATTTGCAGGTATGAGAGAAATAAACTAAGAACACTAAAGTAGGCTTTGCAGTAAGAGCCTTAGAAACACCACATACTGTGAGCTACCAGCTTCAAGGACTTCTTTAGCTTTCAGTGAAGAATCTTTCTGGCATCTCTTGAAAATCTTCCATATTTTAGTACACATTTTGTCCTTCAACTTGCTAGGAAGGACCTACACTGAGTTATGATAACTAGGGGAGTGTAAGGAAGTTTGGAATGCATCTCAAAAGACCATGTTAAAATTTTATGTCCAAAAAAAAAAAGGCTTCACCACTCCACAGTTCAGGTCCTTTCTTTACCTGCTACCAAGCTACTTAAGATTTCTCTGTCTGTCAATACTCACACAATTTCAGCCCCTTGAGTGCTGCAGTTGGTAACAAAACTGAGTGAGAAGGCAGGTGCAAATGCTTGAGCCGAGAGCTGACGGCAGAGAACAACAGCAGCGCACGTGCATCCTCGGAGTAGTTGGGCAGTACCCGCTGAGGCTATACTTGGGCTGAACTCCTGTCACTGCTGAACAGAATATATTCCCTTGAAATGTATCTATTTTATAAATAGATAGTAGAAGAGTCAGAACAGGTTTTTGTATTTGTGAAGTTTAAATACAATTTTGGTGCAAATGAGATGTTAACCTGAGGAATGACTGTTACTTCTGCCTCTAGTTGGCTCAAATTAATCTCTGATTAACTGCTGGAATTTAGCAGGGATAAATTTTAGCTACTGAGTGACTTAACTGTAAAAACTTAAATGTGTGTCAACACTTTGACCTTCCACTCATCTGCCTCCCTTTACCATTAAAAAAAGTGCAGGAAACGAGCACACTGAAATAGTATGCCTTTCTTTCATTAATCACCAGCTATACTAAATTATTTCCAGTTATCTGGACAAGAACACCAATGCTTTGTCACCATCTCTAGAGACACTACTGTAGTTCTATAGATAAAAAAAGCCAGCTGTCCTGCTTAAAAAAAAAAAAGCCGCAAGCATGCTTTAGTTCTAGGTAAGACTAATACCAACATCATCCTCATCTCAGTCCCGTCCCCCAAAGTGTCCCTGGGTTATCCTTACATACAGTTAAAACAAAAACTTCAGTATGAATCCTGCCTTCAGTTAGGCAACTCAACTATTTACAGGATTTGAAGTTAAAGAATTTAGCTTCCTATCTTTCTTCCCTCACAGAAGAAAAGTTTGAGAACAGTTAGTTAGTTAACACCAACTTCCATATACCAATATAGCCTGGAAAAAGATATGATACAATTCATAAACTAAAAGAAATAAAACTAACAGACAACTCAACATCTGGAGGAACTCTACAGTTTCCTGCAGCCTTTTTTTTAAAAAACAAACAAACACACACCACACACAGCTCTGAAATAGGTTTTCACCTCCAAATTCAGTGATGCACCCCTGTGTCATGACACTGGTTTCAGCACCAGGTAAAAGCCCAAATCCTAGTGTGGGATTTTAACTTACTGTAGCCATCTGTTTCAAGAGGATTATATGGATTTTTTTAAAGTGCTAGACACATTAAAAATAGCAGTCAGTCATTTCAAATGCTTTTTCAGCTACCTTGTTTTAAAAATATCACCTAAGCTTGAAAGGCAAAGCTACATGACCCTGTAAATCTGCTGTGCCTGTTGATGTCCTTCTGACACCTTAAAAAACCCCCAACATGTAATATTGCAAAAGTAGCAACCATTTATTAACATCTCCACATTTGTTTTTCATGACTAAAGGAAGCATGTATAGTCACTAGCTAAGTCTCAGCTACCCTCAGGCTTTCATTTAATAGCATAATTATAATTTCCAAAATGGTACAACTTAAAACACTAAGGGGTTGGGTTTTTTTTGACAACTTAATGCTGAAGTTTTCCAAAGAACATTTGTTACCAAATCTGAAAGTCTCATTTTACTTCATGCATTTACTGCACACTTTCAAAGAACAAGCTGCATACTCATTTCATGCAGGTGAATAAATGTTGTTTTCCAAGATGTTTTGTTGCTGGGCAACATGACTATTTCAAATCTTTTACTGCTTAGAAAAAACACACAGTAATTTTGGTTCTTTTACTTCAGATACCTGAAACAGATCTGCTTTCTGAGCTAGGACTTCCTCTACATATATGAGAAAAAAAAAAATACTTCCATCCTATCTCCATAGGCAGAACAAGCAGCAATTCAGTGACTACTCCTTTCGTATTCTGATCTATGGATTCTTTCTTTGCTTTTTGACCAAGGAATCTGTAAACCTTTTTATAGGCAAAAAAAGAGACCAAAGGAAAGAAGCATTATCATTCCTGCTTGATCAAATAGGTTGTTCACTTATTGGAGATGTATGATAAGCTTCTCATCCTAGTAACATCACACCTCCCTAACCACAAGCAGGAAGGACAAAGCGAAGTTACACTTCATTACATGACCCCTGGTTTTGAAAAGTCATGACGAACAGCCAAACCTTCTACTTCATAGGAATGGCACCTTCAGTTACCCCTATCTAACGCCATCTTTCTGTTAACACAGATCTGCTTTCCAGCTAGGTCAGGGGGACGAGGAAGACAAGTACTTAGGAGATACATTCACAGGCACATTTCTACATGTAAAAGCTACTCCAAGCCTCCTCCCCGCTCCCCTTGCATCATTCTATACAGCCTTGGCCTCTGCTTTTGTTTCCCATTAACAAATGTTGGTCATTGTACATACATTTTAAAAACTGCAGCGGCTTTGATTTTGTGACACTGCTTACAAGTACATGACAGCACTGGATAATAGAGCAAGAGAAGTCTGAAAACCTCACTTCGCACTATTTTCTCATTATAAGTACTGAAGAATTTGATACCAGCTGTATATTTTTCTTATACTAAAATAGTCCCAGAATATAGGAATTTCCTGTTTAATTTGGTAATCCCATCATTATGTTTGTTTATTTTAAAAAATAACCAATTAGAGAAATCGTATCAACATAAGTTATAACAGCCTAAAGGTTTGCCTTGTTTTCTATCAATTCAATCAAGGCCTTATAACAAAATGCTGTGTCTGTTCACATCCTCCAATAATGTTTTTTTATTACATTATACTTCCATTTCTACTTTGCAACATTACCTGATAGCTGCAGAATTCCACTGCTTTTGCGACCAATATTAATAATTCAGATGACTTCAATTTCCAAAGATTTTTGGCAACGATACAACAGATTAAAGCAACTGCCTTTCACATCTGAAGTTCCCAATTAGGTTTGAAATTAAAGTGAGGTAGGTGGTCTCAGCTTACGTCCACTGCTTGTTCCCCTCACAATTACTACACAGCTCAGCATGCCGCTTCCTTTCCCTCCCTAAATCCTCCAATCCTGCAATCTAAGCTCAAGAATAAAAAAAAAGTTCTTGTAACCATCAGGGAGAATAGTTAAGTGCACATTAAGCCATCTGATAGTGCTAGCAATCCTTTATTTCCAGGAACACTAAGTTTCACTTGCCCCACTTAATACATTCAAAAAACCCCAGATAATTCATTGTCATAACTTCACAACATGATTTGGAGATTAAAGAACTTTCCACTCAATCCACTTTCAGAACAATCCCAGTATGACAACCACAATTTAAGCAAATTAAAGTTGCAGACATCAAATCAGGCAGCATTTACTAGGACCTCTAATTGTGCAATGAGTGCAGTGCACATACAACCTGTGCTGGGGCTGTGCTCTCTAGAATTGGACTGTATGATGCTCAAGCACCTACCGATCACTGCTGTGTGTCAGGGCAGACACCACAACATAAGGCAACACCTGGAGGCACTGACCCCTCAGGTTTTCAGGATATATGCTGGCTTCCATCCCTCCATGTTAGCTCTAGAGCCCAACATGCCAGACACCAATTGCCAAAAAAAACCCTCAAACCCCAAAAAAACCCCACAAAAACACAAAACCCCAAAACCTGCTGCAGCTGGCACCTGGGGTACAGAGATGTGGCTTTTCTCCGTCTTCTGTACAGGGACTGTGAGTTGCCTACACCATAAGGGGAAATAAGGATGAGGTGTGTTGCACGTAGAAAGCACAATAGCATCAAGATACTATTCAGTATCAGGCTACTTCCAGGTACGTTAAGCAGCACTTATAGAAAACAAAAAAAGCAATTAATTTATCATTTCAGAGATACTTCATAGCAAACAAAAAGGACACCCACATGGCATAACCCAAAGTTTACAGAGTAAACACAGCAGGCAACCACTAAAGAGGAAAACAGACATGCTGAATGACGAAATGAGACAGCAAAAAAGCACCTTCATCAGAAAGTTTATTTTCTGGTGACTAAACCCAGCAAAAAATAAAATTAAAAAAAAAAAAAAATCTAAGTGGAGGAAGCACGGAAAACACAAAATAATACTCTTGTTTTCATGCTCTGCATGTACAAACTTGAATAACTAAAGAGATTAAGGGTTACAAAAAGCTCTGCTAGTTCCCCATTTGGGGAATAACTCCTCACACAGAACATCTTTCTCCAGTTGTCTGGCCTAGGGTGGATGAAGGAAAGGAAACATTCTGATGCCAAAGTTGCTACAATGCAACATCCCAATCCCAAAGTAGTAGCTGTTTTAGCAACTGCAGACCTAGCTAACGTACAAGATTTCATTACAGACAAACAGGCCCCTTCCTGTTCTGCATATTGCCATCCTCAGTTTCTGTCAATCTTGCAAATTTGAAGTTAAAACTAATTAGACTGAATGATGTTGTGAGCAAGTAGATAACTACACTGTATATCAAGAGTATGGCTACTTACAACCAAGAAGTCAACTTAAATAAGAAATCTGGTGTTTTGGAAAACAATCAGTAGTGAATTACTTAGCTATAAACAGCAGATACTGAAGAAAGATAAAACCTTCAATTTGATACTGTATCTTAAAAAAAAAAATCAAACCAAAAGATCAGTGTACTCACAGATTACTCTTGTGCAACCCCTTGCATCATGTTAGACTCCTTACATTAGAAATTAGAAAGTGAAAGTAGAAAGTGAAAGTACAGAGGAAAAACACTACCTGCATCCCACAGCTACAGATAATAGTGTTTTCCATTTACAAATTTTAATTGGGAAGCCATTTAAAAGGGTTATTTCTAGAAATATGAAGAGTGAGGTGCTTACCTATTTCATCCATTATATTCAGTACTGTACACTCATTTGCTCTGTGGAGGTCTACTGTGAATCCATATCACCCCATATGCATGATTTCAGTCTCCCATCCTATATATAAAAAATTCACGCCAGCAATTATGCAAACCCGGAGTAGAAAGGAGGCAGCATTATGGAAGGAAAAGGTGCAGCTTCAGAAAACCTCAAAGACGCATGCCATCAAAAATATCCTTCTGAGGTCAAGTCTGACCCACTCTCACCATTATTTGGCCCAACAGCTAGTCAAAATGCAGTTTGTCACATCCACAGCACCATGAAATTATGTGCAAGGATAGGGAGGGGGGAAGAAGTCTGCCGAGCGCTTTCCTGTGCTCTGCGTCAATAGATTTGGGCTTAGCCTCTGTTAAGCAGCTCAAGCCACCGGTTATTGGTGCTGGCAGCTGTCTACCACGCTGCCCCACTTCCTATTTCAAAACACACTGCCCGGGAGGGAGGCCTTGGTCAGTCAGCTCCAACCTGCCTCCAATTAAAATGGAGAAGTAGGACAGCGCAGCTTCCATGTTTGCCTTGGACAGTCCTTCAATAGTTTAAATACCGCCGTGCCATCCCTCCCCCCCCCTTTTCAAAAAGCTTAGTGCAAAGATCAGTTACAGCAATACTAAAAAACCCAACATGCATTTCAAGATAAAAAACTAAATTGAGCCAGAACCTTGGTTTTAGTGAAGGATTTTTGCACATTACATAAGCAGATTGTTTTCTTGGGTATTTCCAAGATTTTAGTATTGGGTATACTATTCGGCATTTTAGCATTTCTTGGACATCAGGTAATTCTTGATGTGTTTCTATTGGCTTAATAACAAATGAGCCTTTTCAACAAGCACAGTACAGTCATTAATGTCAACACTTTGCCCAATATTATGGCAAATCAGCTACTAGCAGCTTAACAGCAACTGCTGTATTACTTTCCCCATCCTCAAAAAAAAAGCTAATAGTGCATTCAATCCAGACTTTAAGAAATACCTGTGCTAGTGTCATGATTTCTACGTTACGTTTTACTTTGCACTGTAAGATATAACACACATCTATGTAATATGACCAAACACAATTCTCTCTGAAATTCCCTCATTATAAATTTTGTTACAAAATAATTAAAGTCAGATTTGTCACACCACAAGATCATGCCACCATTAGACCTCCCATTTCAATACCAACAGCTTATAAACAGCCTGGTTCTACAATAATCATTTGTTAAGCCATAACAACTACTCTACTCGTGTGGCACAAGGGCATCTCCCACTCACCCTGCATGCTGGCCAATCCACGTGACCTTGTAAATGCCCACAGAAGTCAAAGCTCTGCCCTGTCACCACTGTCAAACCTGGGCTGCAACATGAAAAGCAGCCTTGTGCTATAGCCAGGGAGCCTGGGAGAGTGGGATTGAGCATCTGGTCCTGCCAGAGCCTTCCCATATAACTGCAGCAGTAACAACCCCAGCAGCGCTATCCCAACTTAGCCTTTCACAATTTAGATCTGTATCTTTAGATGAAAACATTTCTCCTCCCAGCATTTTTTACCATCTCATTTATTCAAATTATTGGTTCTGATGCAAACATTCTCCTCCAGCCCCACAACTGGTATAACTGGGCCCAAATTTTTGCTGTGAGACCCGGCTACCCTATGGTAGAAACAGTAACCAAGGTTCTAGAGCTCTTCCTGTGAAATTGTGAGCCTGAAGCAACTAGGTTTTATGGAAGGTAGATTGCCAAACACTGTGTAATTTGAGTTGCAAACTCAAAACAGAGTGTAAGCATTAATTATCTTTGATTACTTTGATTATGAATACTAGAATTAATTAATCTTTATCATCCTTGTTCAGATGATGAGCAGGTAACTCGCTCTGCAAGTGGTCCCCTTGAGGTACAGCACAAAGTATGGAAAACACAAACAAAAACAAAACCAAGCTCATTCAGAACATGTCCAAAACCACCCCATTGCTACTGACTGTAAAACAGAATTAAAAACTTAAGGAGAGAACAGGTTAAATTAACCCCCCCACTACACCAGTTCTAAAAATAAAAAGCAGTGTTTGTGTATTCCGATACAGTCACATTGCAGTTCAGAGCACACAGCCTGAGGAGGTAAAAGCTATTCTGTCACCAACATGTAGGGCAAATTAACTTGCTAATTCACTTTCTAATGCACAGTCCACTGAGCATACAATTACATAAAAAAAGAAAATGAAAACTCATGCAATCAAGCATATTAAATTTGTATGGGTTGTAACATTATACAGAGCTTTTATTTTAAATACTGATAAATACATATACTTTTTTTTTTTTAAACCAAACCGCATAATTCACCCTTAAATCAGTCACACGCACAGCATGTATACACTGAGCATATACCATCCTTCTCTAGCACTGCCAGACAAAAGCTACATAGCCCAAAATAGCCACACAGTGTGCTAGAGCTGCTGCAGAATGCCCTAGATACATTTAGGCCATGAAGACTGAGCAGCCCTGCCACAAGAAAGGGTTAGGCACTAACCTTCATAATAGGCCAGGGCTGAAATGAGGGAGGAAGATTAATTTCCATCCTTGAAGTTAATTTTTAATAAGCATGATTTAGCTGAGTTTAAAAGGGACAGTCATCTGAAAGCTATTTCCATGTAGAGGTGGAATGCATGTGTATATACACAAAGCATAACGGGAAAAGGGTGTATTAAAGTGCTTGGCACAGGTTTTCTATGAAAAGGTCAGGTAAAGAAAAGGTGCTTTTTTTTAAAAAAAAAAAAAAAAATGAAATGTTTTACAGAGTTGACTTCACAAGATTACGGTCCCACACTTTGATAGGTGTTTCCCCTGTTTGGTTTCTCAGTTTTTTTAAATGTGGTTTCTTCCTATTCTTTCTGCAGAGATTAGGAAAAGCTAACAGTTGATGTTTTTTCTAGATCAGGTAAAATACTATAAGCTAGAAGAGCTAAACAAGAGCTAAACACTGTGCTAAGTGTTTAGATGTATCAAAGATTGATCACAGCTCAGCATGCCAGACAGACCCCTGTAAATCCCCCATCAAATTCCAGGCTAATTCGTAATTTATCTTTCTCCACCATCCCAACACTCCATTCAGCATGTTAGCAGGTAGCATCTTGAACCAAAGGAGATGAGTGTTACAGCACTGCAATAACAAACACAAAACACACTTATCCATGATAAAGTAGATAGCAGTAGGTAATGTAAGGTGTTAAATGAACTAACATGCTAGTGACATCTGAAAAGTCATCTTCATAAGCTTCAGTCATTTCCTTGCAACAGATTTTTGACACACTGGAACAATGACAAGTGTATGTTTCTCAGTAAAAAACCGAGTGTGACCAGAGCTAATGCTTTTTAATCTCTGCAGCGGAGAGGACAGTGGTCTGTCTTTCTAATACTACCCCTCCAAGTTACCTCTGAGGAAGAAAGCTCAGCCTGAGCTTGCTTGGCCTGATCATGGCCTTTATCAACCGACCGACCGAGACAAAATGGATTTCCCTAGATTAGCAGAGGATTGCCCTACACTGGCAGGCAAGGCTTCACCTTAGCAAGATGAGCAGTAGAAAAACAAGAGCAATCCCCACCCACCCACACCCTGCAGCCCTAACTAGCTTGACTCTGCAGGTGGGCCTCGTTACATTGCCTGTGAACCACCCAGCATTTAAAAAAGCACACATACTACCAGCTTGTTGCTATCGCTCAAGACTATGCCCCTCTTTTTTATCCCCTGAGATCAGTGCGATGGGGAGCAGAAGGAATGAAGACTTCTCTTTAGCCCTCTAAGAGAGTCTTGAGTCCTACATGTTAAACTT
>VYZW01016478.1:882-20414 GCA_013401315.1 Balaeniceps rex | reverse complement strand
CACTGCTTGGCAGTAACTAAAATATCCCTGTATTACCAACACTATTTTCAGCACAAATCCAAAACATAGCCCCATACTAGCTACTATGAAGAAAACTTAACTCTATCCCAGGCAAAACCAGCACAAACATATACTCCAAACACTTCCCAGGGTCAGATGGGACAGAATAAAAGCCAGTTCTATATTTACGTATTTTAGTGTAGGAGTCTTTTTTTTGCCTCTTATTTGAAATGAGCAAGGCCAACAGCAGCAACTGTCATGCCTGAAAGAAGCAGTTTTCTTCCTTAATAATTGTAGAATTTTCCCCTGTTTTTCTGTTTAAAATTGAATCTTGTAATTAAAATGCAAATCAATGCCATAATGATATAATGATCTGCAGATTAGTCTGACCCATAGTGCTTAACTGTTGGGGTAGAGGTAGACATAACAAACGATAAATATTTAGAGTTGTGCATTCCAATTGCAGCAAAATGTCTATTCCATTCCTACTGCAGTAGTTACTGCCAAATGTGGGAATACACATTTTAATCCTCAGGTGCTTGGGGGTTTTTTGGTGCAATATATGGCACATAAACAGGTATAGTGAGAGATCATGCTTGTAAGGAAGAGAAAAGAACGTCTTAAACACTAGATGTATATATTTTAGAGTGGCAGATAAGACTTAAATTGAAGGACAGTTTCACATGGAATGAGATGAGTAAAATACCAGCAGTAGTTTACTTTTGAGTTGGTTTCTCCCACTCTGGATCATGTTAACCACATTTGCAAAAATAGGCTATCTAGTATAGGTTCTCACCTAAATCAAAGTTGCCTAACTGAAGTAAGGCCCAGATCCAAAAAAAGCATATGAATGTCTCGCTCCACTGATTCCAAGGATCTAAGCCTGAAAGCTGTGTCTCCATATGTCCTGTGGATTGTACACCTGTATGTTGGCCCCTGCCCCAATGTACTGGACAGCTAAATTCTCCTTAATTTTATGGATACGCTTGACGCTATAGACCCATGCCAGAATGAACAAAGGACGCTTCTACCAGGGATCAAAAACATGGTTGCATGTGCTTACCTTTAGGTACGTAAGCTTGAAATTTTTGCCCAGGTTTTTACCAAAGTTAGTTTACACAATAAGATAGTATTCCAATTGAAATAGATTGACTTAATGCTTCAGTTAATGTCATGCAAATGAAGTGTTATTTGCTCAATATTTTCCACATGTCAAGTTATACAGGAATAAAATTTATTAGTAAGTAGTAAACAATTCCCATCACTGGTTTCATTAAAGAAAAAATATATTTCCAGCATGGAAGATAACTTCAAGACAGACACAGTTAAAAAAAAAAAAATGGAATCTGGAAGATTCAGTTTAGTCTACACTTCCACACCGAACCAGATGTTTGCTTCCAAATCTTTGCTTCCATAGAAGATAAGAGGTGAAGCGTTCTCCCACCATTTAACACTGCAGAACTGTTGGTTTTGGTCTGGTCAGTCAGCTGAAGCAGAAATCGCTAAAGAGACTGAAGGTGAAGTTGGTCTTTTGATCTGCAGACTAACTTGTGCAAGTCCTGTGTGTGTAGAGAAAGTAGACCTAGTAAGAGGAGAGCAAGCACAAGCACAAGCTTTCCTCTTGTGCTAATGCATGTTAATGTCCCAGGAAGCAATAGAAGGAAGAAAACTTGCTTCATTAATAGGAGCTCTCTATTGTGCTGTGCCGAGCTCAGATTTCAGATGAGAAAGAAGAAAGATAAAAGGAGATGGTGATCCAATCCAGAAAAGGATTCTGGAGAGGTTGTATCTCCTTAGGGTTGCCGTGGTACTTATTAAGTAAGGATCCTTCTGAAACCTGGTAATGAAATCTGGTCAATTTGTTGGTTACCAGTAAGTTGATGGAAATTCTTTTCTGGCTGCAAGTTGATTAGCATTTTGGATTCTTCCACTGTTTACAAGACTTTAACAAATAGTCTGATCGAACAATTTTCAGTGTGACAATTCTCTTCAGTTTGTTTGTTCTGATTGATGGCTTTTCTTTGCATCCGGTGTTTAGTGTTGGTTCAGCTTGGATGTCTGAAATTTCTAAAGCAGAACAATCAGTGGTGGATAACGTGAGTAGCAAATATCCTTGTTCCCATGTGAGCAGGGGCAAAAGTGTGTTCACATAAAACATTCCTACAAATAAATCTCTCTCCTCTGTATAAAGTGAACTTTGAAACAGATAGTCAAATACAGAGCTTTAAAAGAGCACACACTTATAGAACACTTCAAATTAACTGGTATTTGGGCTGTCCCAATTTTAGGACTTGGGAGTCTCTTAGGTTGGGTTAAGGATTCTCAGAATGGTGACTCTGAATTTATCTTAGTTGTCCTGTCTACCCACACTTTTTACTACTCTTGCCAGTTCTCTCAGGCAAAATCAGAGGTGGTTTGCACTACAATATTATTTTGGGAAAAGGATGAGAAGAAGCTCTCACATTCTGAAAGAATCTGAGCTAAGATGATTAGCATGTGAGACAAAAAGGATGCCTGTGACTTGTTTCTCTAGTTATGTATTCCTCCTCACAAAACTGCAGTGCTAACTATAGAGGTTTATATGCTTTTTAATTATTGGTTTCGGTTGTGTATGCATCCGTGTCCCTGTGGGTAGCATTTATAAATATTCTTTAGTTTTCCAACACCTTTGCAATTATTTAATCTGAGAGCACTGGCTTAACTCAATTTACACCAATGTATGCCAGCTGAGGTTTTTGCCTGTGCTACTTCATACTGCCTTTAAGGCAGCTAGATTAATTACATTGAAAAATTGCATTGTCCATTAAACTATTTCAAAGACATGAAAACTTGAAACTTCACTTTGTCTTTCTAGATGCAAGCCAGATCTTAGCTTATACTTGTAACACAAAAAAGGTAACTCCAGATGGTTAATTACACATTACACCCATTAAAGGACTCTGCTTTCAAAATTATATTCAGTTCCAAATTATGCACTCTGAAAACGTAGTAGAACCCCTGCTTCTATATTTCCACTTTTTATGGCAATACTAACATACTGAAAGAATCCAAGCATACAGGTGATGTAATTGACAGTGGTCAGTACAAGACATTTTTTGTGAAGAGGAAAGAGGGTGTGGGGGTTTTGGGGAGGCTCTCTTTTTCCTTTCTTGGTGAGATAAAGGAGAGGGAAGTAATACAACCCTCCAGGTTAGGAGTCCCAGACACAGAACAAAGGCGGGAGTAAAAGGAAAAGCCTCTGAAGAGTACATGACTATTCCGTGCTTGAATCTGCATATTGCCATACCAAAATGTCTCTCATTTGGACCTGATGGATTCAATGGGCAGGGAACTACACTGAATGAATGAATAATGAAATAGGAATTGCCTGGAAGATAGATGCTAGTGTAAACTTAAGATCAGATTATTTCAAACTTTTACAGAAGTAAGGCATTTGACAGATACTTAAATCAGAGGGAAAGTCAACCTATGTTTATCCTGCTTCTTATTCTTTTTATCCTAAAGTTTCTCTAACATCCATTGTTGGAGACTAGATAGTGGGCTAGATGGACTAGCCCACTAGTAATCCAAATCCCAGGAGTGTCACCTGATTGTATGTGACTTTAATATAGGTCCTTGTATTGAGAAAGAGAGGCGATTTTACAGATTTTTTTAATTATTATTTATTTATTTTGAACATTGATGGAAATCTTATTGCAGTGCTCAGGAAGTATCCCTTGACTTCAGTGGATCTAGCTGTTTCAGTTCCGTTGAAGACACAGCCATTCCAAATTAACCTAGCAGAGTTTAACTCTGCTAATGGTCGGGGGGGGGGGGGGGAACAAACACAAACAACAACAACAAAAAGCAAACAAAAAACCACCACAACAACAACAAAAAAAAACCAACAACAACAAAAACAAAAACCCCAATAATGCCTTCTGTTGGTTCAGTTTCCCTTTTATATTATGACTGGTTCACATGTTTTGGGATGTACTTGTTCATAGTCACTTGTAGAGCAGCTCTAGTTTCAAGTTGCTCTTTGCAGGTCTTCCAAAACTCCATCACGCTGCCTGGTTCCACCTCAGTGTCAGAACCATGCAGTCATTTCAACTTGCTGCTAGCGCTGGGTTTAGCTTTTACATTTCTGGAGCTGATGTGTGGCCTCATCTTGGTATTGAGAGTACCAGTGGTATGCCAAAGGAAGAATCACACAGGACTTGAATTATTTCACGTAATCTCTCTTCTAATCCTCTGTTAATAACCAGTGTTGTACAGAGGATACTGAACTAGGGTAGAAATTCAATATGAGTATTGCAGTTATTGTGTTCTCTTTTAAGTACTGGTAGAAATTAAATACAGGCAAACTTTATGTATTTTTTTTTTCCCAAAGGGAAAAGAGGTGAAAGATTGGTTGAATAGAAGGGAAGAGGGATTGTTTGCTCTCTTCCCACTCCCATATGCTGTGCAGGGTCTGGGCGTATGTACTTAAAAACCCCTATGTCCACTTGCCTTGTTAAAAAGAATGAGGCATATATATTGAAGACAAAACCCTGTATGTTTTATGCTTTTGGGGAAGATCAGCGTGCTTTTTTTCAACACTTAAAAACAGTGGGAAGGGAAGGCTCCTTCCTATCTTAACTCTTCTTTCCTCACCTCTCTGCTTAGGGCCACCAAAATTTATCCCAAGGCTACACAATGCTGTTTGCTCATGCCTTGTTACAATGCACCAGCACCTCTGGAGTCAGAGTGGTCTGGAGCGGCTCCCCATGAAGATGTTTAGCTGTGTGAGTGCCTCTCATGCCCTGGGAGGGTTCAATGCTGGTGGAAATGTGTTTTCCCACCCCTACTGAATTTCACAATTGACCTGGTTATGGTGAATTATCCATTACTTTTAAAACACAGAGAAAGCTCAAGTGAAATTGATTGAAATCAATTGTTCTATTGAACAGCGTAAATAATACTATGTATCCAAATGAAATACGATTGTTATGGCTGGATTTCCATTTAAAATTTAATAACAAAAACAAACTGGGGGGTGGAGGGGGAAGAAATGCCAGGTTTTGATGTGCATTGCTGCAGCAACAGCTAAACTGTAAGAGTGGGACGTGCTTTTGAAGCTAGCGTCATTTCTCCACGTCTGGCCATCAGCTTTGCTGTACCAAGTGCTTTCTGGCTGAACACTCGCACCAGCCACTCCATGAGGCCAGGCACATGCAGGGCAGCTTCGCTGAAGGAGAGACCCCTTCTACCTGCCTCGCATTGAGCAGGAAGGGTCGTCTGAGCACCTGCCTTCTGGCCCAGGTGAAACTTCATGTGAGGGAGCTGGGCATGGCTGGCAGTGTCACACCTGGGACCACAGGGTGTCAGGGGCTGCCCCCAGCCAGTCACAGCTGGGGTTCTGGCCAGCTCTGGCACTGTGGGTGAAGGGCCTGTTGTGTGCCAAACCTGCAGCTGGGGGGGCAGGGGCTGTGTGGCACCTCTGTGTAGACATGTTTGAGAGTGGCAGCGAGGACATGTGGAAAGTGACACTGTGGGGACATGGCTGGGGATGCAGTCATGGGAGCAGGTACCCCTGAAGGACTGCAGCCTGCAGGTGGCCCACTCTGGGGCAGAGGAGCAGGGATAAGCAAGGAATGAAGGGGTAAAGCAAGAGGCATGGAGGAGAGGCAGGCAGAAAATGACCCCAAACCTCCCATGCCACCCATTGCTACATCCAAGGGCTGGATGCAGTGCAGGGCAAAAATGAGGTAGTGTGACACTAGGAGGGTGGTGAGGAGAGTAGCTGGACTTCAACTGAGCCTCAGGAAGGAGGAGAAAAGGTTTTTCCCTAAGCCTTTTATTAATGGTTTGTTTTCTTTTTTCCCAATGCCCAAATCTGTAAGTAAAAGTTGGTGTTAATTGGCAATGAGTTCAGTAAAATTTCCCAAGCTGGAGGCTGTTCAGCCTGCAGCGCTCGCTTGGGTTCAGAGTGAATCAACTCCCTGTGTGCGCTGTGACAGTCTCAAACCTTTCCCTTGCATTCCCATGTGCTTTCCTCACATGAAGGGCACCTCCCCTGCCTGCTGGCCAAAACTAGCAGGTGTGAAACTGAGAAGAGTGTGAACTCTGGTTGCTCAGTTTGCTAGACTTCAAAGCTCATTAGGTATATGAGGGCACCTTGGCCAGCAGAGGCTGGAGGCCAGCTGTGCCTGTGGTGGCTCTTGCAGAGCTGGGTGCCTGAGTGCCCATCCTGGTGGCTGGTCATCTTGGAGAGCTTTCTATGAGAGGCACCTGGGATGTTTTGAAAGCCTCAGTTTAAACTGGAGACTTTGGAGTCCTTGGGAGGTGGTTTCCTGGTTTCAAGAGCAGTGTCCTGCTGCTGTGAACCAAGAAAACTGAGCGGTGGGATGGGAGCTGCAGCCTGGCAAGACTGGTGCAGGAGCCCAGGGCTGTGAAAGTTTGGAGATGGCCACCACCAGGTCAGTGTTACATGTAGGAAGGCTGTCCTGATGTGTCCCAAACCTGCAGGCTCTGGGTGCCCAGGGACTAATGCGTGTCGTTTGAAAAAAGTTAATGGCAATCTTAGCTTCTGCTGAAAAAGTTGAACAAGCAGCTGGAATGGGAACCAGTGAGGCTTTTCTTCTGTGTTAGGTCACCTGTTCTGATGTTAAATTACAGAGCAATTTTCACCCTTTGAGGGAGTGATAAGAGCCTAATCTTAGAACAGACATTTCCCATAAATTGTTAATGTTTGCTAACCAAGCTTTGTAAATTGGTTCTATATCTTTGATTTCTCACATAATTTAAACTTTTTCTCTAACTACTTAGGAAGAAGTCACTTGAGATTGACAAAGCATAGGTACTTTTAAAACATAGAAATGCTAAGAAAAAGAATTTTTATACAAGTGAAATGCCTGAAATAAAATGAATGAGAATAAACTGTATTGTCGTGGTTTAGCCCCAGTCGGCAGCTGAGCACCACACAGCTGCTCGCTCACCCTCCCCCTCCCCGGTGGGATGGGGGAGAGAATCGGAAGGGCAAAAGAAAACTCGCGGGTTGAGATAAAAAACAGTTTAATAATTGGAATAAAATAACAATAATAATGATAGTAATAAAATTGCAATGAAAAGGAGAATGAGAGAGAGAGAGAGAAACAAAACCCAGGGAAAAAAAAAAAAAAACAAGTGATGCAACGGCTCACCACCCGCCGACCGACGCCCAGCCAGTCCCCGAGCAGCGATTGTTGCCCCCCGGCCAACTCCCCCCAGTTTATATACTGAGCATGACGTCATATGGTATGGAATAGCCCTTTGGTCAATTTGGATCAACTATCTTGGGCTGTGCCCCCTCCCAACTTCTTGTGCACCTGGCAGAGCATGGGAAGCTGAAAAAGAAAGTCCTTGACTAGCCTAAGCACTACTTGGCAACAACTAAAAACATCAGTGTGTTATCAACATTCTTCTCCTACTAAATCCAAAACACAGCACTATGCTAGCTACTAGGAAGAAAAATTAACTCTCTCCCAGCTGAAACCAGGACATGTATGCATCTCACTTGCATCCATCTTAATCCCCGTACTTCTGAAACTAAATTCCAAACTGCACCTCGAATACTGTGTTCAGTTTTGGGCCTCTCAGTACAAGAAAGACACGCTGGAGCGTGTCCAGAGAAGGACAACAAAGCTGGTGAGGGGTCTAGAGGACAAGTCCTATGAGGAGTGGCTAAGGGACCTGGGGTTGTTTATTCTGGAGAAAAGGAGGCTGAGGGGAGGCCTTATCGCTCTCTACAACTACCTGAAAGGAGGTTGTAGTGAGGTGGGTGTTGGTCTCTTCTCCCAAGTAGCAAGTGATAGGACAAGAGGAAATGGTCTCAAGTTGCACCAGGGGAGGTTTAGATTAGATATTAGGAAAAATTTCTTCACGGAGAGGGTTGTCAAGTATTGGAACAGGCTGCCCAGGGAAGTGGTGGTCACCATCCCTGGAGGCATTTAAAAGATGGGTAGACGAGGTGCTTAGGGACATGATTTAGTGGTGGACTTGGCGGTGTTAGGTTAATGGTTGGACTTGATGATCTTAAGGGTCTTTTCCAACCTAAACAATTCTATGAATCTATACTAAGATGAATGTCTCAACTCCCACAGACTTCTGTGGGGAAAGAAGTGCTTACATCTTCCTTGTAAGTTACTAGTTTTAACCAAGGCAGAGAAACAGAGATTAGATATAAATTTGATTATAGAATTTTGTAAGATGTTTCTGACATTGTCTGACACGGCAGTCTCTTTTTTAGGTTGCTAAATTTGGTGATCAATGTAGTCTATATTAAAAGGTAAATAATAAATAGATTGTCAACTGAGGCATTAACAAAGAGTGATTTTTATTGTGGGACTTTGATAATGGCTTTAAAGGAGAACATGTTTTCAGTAAACAACTGGATAGATGTTTCATGCTTGGAAATTGGATGTAGAAATACTGCTGGTAAAATTTGCTGATGTCACATCATGTGAATTAGTAAATAAGTATTCATACAAACCCATCCAGAGCAAGTGGACAAAGGGTCTACTTTGAACAGCATGAATTTTGACTCTGCCAAATGTAATGCCTGCAGCTGAGGGAAAGGTCATAGCTCAAATGTGAGGTTTGGTAATGTTTTTCTAGTCTCCGTTAAAACTGCAAAACTTTGGGGACATGATGAGATAAATGGAAAAAACCCTACAATACAAGAGGTCAATGAGATGCTATTCCAAAACAGGTCAACAAGGATACATCAACAGAAAAGCTAAGTATGATTTTTTGATGGTGAGAATAATAGTTTGTGTTGGAAAAAATTGTCTAGAAAGATCTTGATTCTCCATCCCTTGAAGATTCTAAACCTTTCTAGAAAAGAAGCTGTTAGTCAAGCAGGAATTTTGACATGGGTCTGATGTAGAAATAACTGGACAGGGCTTTGTGTTGCAGAGGATGTCAATCAAAATATCTATAGTCCTTTTTTTGTCCCTCAAATCTATCCAAGCCCCAAATCTTAACTCTCCTAAGGATTTGTCTTGAAAAAATATTTGTGTCAGGCAATCTAAAAAGGCAAATGAAGCAAAACAGTAATTCTGCAGAGGCATTAGTCAAGGATTTATAAACTCACTGTCATTCCAAATTGGAATGAAATCCAGAAGACTGGTCTAGGTCAAGTGAAACAATTGGCTGTTTTTTGTTTTTCTTTTATTTTACAGTTTTTAAATAAAGTAAATTCAAACTAAACTATCTCATTCTGCAAGTGGCAGAACAGTCATCCTGGCTTTATTAGTTATTTACAAAGTGTCTTCTAAAATAAAATTTCAAAAAAGCCAACTTGATTTTTTTACACAGTCTTCGAGATCTTATATTGCCATGACTCATACTTCTGTGAGACTAAATATTCCACCCAGCTCTACTTGCACTTTTGTGAATGTGATGAGTAAAAACTCGAGTCTTGCTCCATGCCTTTTTACTTTATTAAGGAGAAAATGAAACACTAGCATTCTGTTTAATTGCAATTAAACCATATTTTCTTTTTTCTCTATAAAAAGTTCAGTTTGTAACTGTACTACTACTTTAAGTGTTGAATTAGTTTGTCACAATATGTTCCCATGTATAAGAATTGTAATGTTCTGGATTCTGCAATTAAGGAAACAAATTGCTTTGAAAGGCAGTATCAGTGAGTCAAGCCCAAACACACAGTATGTGTGTTTGGATCAAGTTGCTGGTGGAACTCTCCAAAATGAAAACACTGAGCCACAGAGTAATTTTTTCCATTCATTACACCAGCTTTATGTTAATGCAAACCCAGTAACGTTAATAGATTTCCCCTTAGTTTACACCAGTGTAAATGGAAGGAAAATCAGATCCTAAGCACTTTAAGGAAAAGAATTACAATCAATTCTATCTTTCTCCACTATAGCTCCAAATGGAGCTATAATGAAGGCACCACATGCTGAAGTTTCCATCTGCATCTAATGTGCAAGCTCTTATGTCACCTGCAGACTATTGCGTTTATGGCTGTACTGCAGAACCACTGGTTCAACAAAGTGATTTGTGTTCCTGAAGGTGTGTAGTGTTGCTCCAGAGTGCTGTAAGGACGAAGCAGCCTGAGCTTTCTCTGCTGGCATTAGTCTCAAGATGTCCTGGAAGGATTGAAGAGCATCAGTGGCAAAAAAAGTCTTTTTATGGACTTTAGATAAGAAAAGTTCAAAACACTGCATATGCCTGGCACTATCATGCTTGCACCCTATAGATTAGTTAAAAAAGTTGATAAAGACACCCCTCTTTTGTAAGTGTAAAACAAGGGGTTTGACATATGGGTGCATACCCTCCCATGTAGTGGATGGGTGCACCTGCAGGCAGGTTGAGGTTTGTGGCTATGGGTAAAGAAAAGTTTTTATTCCTTGTCCCCTTTAAATTCTATGGCCTTCACTTTCAATTACTTAATAAGCAGGAGAAGTACATTCAGAGATACGAAGACTACTGGTATGGGGCAGAAACTAGAAAATTTTCTATTTGCAGGAAAACATGGTTCAGGAAGGTAAAAGTAAGGGAGTGATTCAAATACATGGCAACCCTAAAGTGTTCCAATTCTTATATGCATTGCAAATACATCTGTTATTTTCACTGTGCCATCACAAAATTATCACTTCAGCATCAGAATGAGATCAGCTTATACGTTCTGCACACGAGCAGAAGCTTTGCCAAAATTCCTGTGATGCTTAGGTTTAGTGATCGTGAAAATGATCGGAGGGCTAAACACCACTCCTATGAAGAAAGGCTGAGAGAGTTGGGGTTCTTCATCCTGGAGAAGAGACGGCTACAGGGAGACCTTATTGTGGCCTTTCAATATACAAAGGGGGCTTATGACGAAGATGAAGAGAGACTGTTACCAAGGCCTGTAGTGGCAGGACAAAGGGCAACAGCTTTAAACTGAAAGAGGGTAGATTTAGATTGGACATAAGGAAGAAATTTTTTTACAATGAGGGTGGTGAGACACTGGAACAGGTTGTGCAGAGAAGTTGTGGATGCCCCATTGTTGGACATGTTCAAGGTCAGGTTGATGGGGCCTTGAGCAACCTGATCTAGTGAAAGATGTCCCTGCCCATGGCAGCAGGGGTGGACTAGGTGATTTTTAAAGGTCCCTTCCAACCCAAACCATTCTATGATTTATACTTACAAAAGAATTTTCCATCTATCTTGGTATTTCCATTTGTAAAAGACTTTTTCATGCATTTTGAAATTTTTTTTTTCTGCAAATGGTATTAAATCTCCCCACCTCTGTAGTGGTTTTGTTCCTGAATTGTGAAAACATTTGGGGGAGGGGAAGCAAACTCTAATATGACCCTTTTTCCCCTCTCAAAGAAACAAAGAAAGTGAGAGGAGAAGTCCTTGCCTCTTCAAATTCAAAGGGCATTTTACCTTGACCTCACTGGTAGCATGTTTTACCTTGGGGGTGGGGTGGAATGGAAAATCAGCTGTGAAGTGTTTGGGTTGCTGGTTACTGTCACTAGGAATACATGAGTTTTAATCCACTGTGTGATGTTGTGGTGGTTTGACCCTGGCTGGATGAAGTAGACTTGGGGAAAATCAGTTTAATTTATTACCAGTTAAATAAGAGCAGGATAATGAGAAATAAAACCAAATCTTAAAACACTTTCCCCCCACCCCTCCCTACTTCCAGAATGCAACTTCACTCCCAGTTTTCTCTACCTCATCCTGCCCACAAGCGGTACAGGGGGATGGGGGATGGGGGTTGCAGTCAGTTCATCACACACTGTCTGTGCTGCTCCTTCCTCCTCAAGGGGAGGACTCCTCACACTCTTCCCCTGCTCCAGCATGGGGTCCCTCCCACAGGAGACAGTCCTCCATGAACCTCTTCAAAGTGAGTCCTTCCCACGGGCTGCAGTTCTTCACAAACTGCTCCAGCATGGGTTCCCCATGGGTGCAGTCCTTCAGGAACAGACTGCTCCAGTGTGGGTTCCCCATGGAGTCACAAGTCCTGCCAGCAAACCTGCTCCAGCATGGGCTCTTCTCTCTCCACGGGTCCACAGGTCCTGCCAGGAGCCTGCTCTGACGTGGGCTTCCTACGGGGTCACAGCCTCCTTTGGACTCATCCACTTGCTCTGGCATGGGGTCCTCCATGGGCTGCAGGTGGATATCTGCTCCACTGTTAACCTCTATGGGCTGCAGGGGGACAGCCTGCCTCACCATGGTCTTCACGATGGGCTGCAGGGGAATCTCTGCTCCAGTGCCTGGAGCACCTCCTCCCCCTCCTTCTTCACTGACCTTGGTGTCTGCAGAGTTGCTCCTCTCACATATTCTCGCTCCTCTCTCCAGCTGCAGTTTGTGTCCTGGTGTGGGTTGGTTTGGTTTTTTTTTTTCCCCCCCCTCCTTCTTAAATATATTATCCCAGAGGCACTGCCACCATCACTGACAGGCTCAGCCTTGGCCAGTGGCAGGTCTGTCTTGGAGCTGGCTGGCATTGGCCCTGTCAGACATAGGGGAAGCTTCTAGCAGCTTCTCACAGCAGCCACCCCTGTAGTCCCCCTGGCTACCAAAACCTTGTCACTCAAACCTAGTACAGATGTGTATTTGCTACAAAGCTTTGGGCAGCTGCAAAATCAACTGAAAATTTGAAAATTAATCACATTATGTATCTGAGTCTTAAGTGTTTTAAAATCTTAACCTCCCAGCCTCAGTTATATTATGAAAGGAAACTACTGATGATGATTTTTTCAGCTTCAATTTTGATCATTCTTTTAATACAATCAAATTAGGTTGGGAGAAAAGCAAGATGGACAGAGTGTGTAACAAAATTCTACCCATGTGGAGATTTTGAAACAGTCTTGCAATAAGGATAGAATTCTGTGGGTTTAGAGCTTCAGCAGATACTAGTTTAGCTCCCTTGATTTGCAGAGTCTAAATTAGGCTAGGATCTAGCACAGGAAGTATCATATGTATGGGATTTCATTTGTTAGTAAATGTCATTTATTTACAAGCACTTTTTGTAAATCCTATTGCATTTCCATAATAAATTATTCATTGGAGGGAGCTCTACTAAATTCTTTCCTTTTCTCTTTCATAAGAATGCTGGGGACTATAAGTACCAGAGGGGAATTGGGAAGTAGGTGCATCACATGTGGGGTTTTTTTGTTAGGCTCTGAACTAAACAGTTAATAGGCAGAAGCTGCACAAGAAAAGCACAGGCATTTACTGCTCTCTACACAAGAGCTGGTAGTCTGCGGTATTTTTAATCTGCCTACAGTATTTTTGCTACCAGAACAAACTACCATATCTTGTTTTTAAGTGGGGGCTGGAAGTTCATCATAGCCTCCAGAAGAGCCTGATCTCTTGCAGCTAAGTAAATGGTTCCATTTTTCCTTCAATCTTGCTACTTTTGTTAGTGCTTTTGTGTTAGGATGGTGGTTTTTCATTGATACAAAACCTCTCCTGTAAATGATGCTCCAGAGCCCATGGCTGACCCTGTGGCATCAGAGCTCATTAAAACACCATGTGCAGATTAATTAAAACCAAATGAGAAAACTTAAAAGAAAATAAAAAAAATTCTTACCCTGAAGTATATTGTGCTAAACTGCTCGTGTCCCTGGAGGTGTGTTAAATTCATCTCTACAGATGTATGCAGGGCTGCAAAATACTTTCAGTGCCTAATCTGAACAAATGTCTTTCCTGGTGGGTGCTCTCCCTCAGTAACACGGAGACCACAAAAGAGTGGGAGCATTCAGCTTTGTATAGACACAGACAACAGTTGCACTGCTTCTGGGGGCTCTCATCAGGGTTCAGCCACTTGTGCTCAAGACTAGCTCTGATGCAGTACAGCTGTGTTCCTTTGGAAAAGAGCCGTGTGAGAACAGGCTGTGAGATGCCTTTCCCTTAGCCCCTTTCTTACTTGGGAGTTGTGGTTATGCTCAGCCCCTTGCCCTTGATCCTCGCCTCAGCTACTTTGCAGCTGTGCCTCTGGCTGGCCACGGACTTTGCTGATGCCGACCTGATCTGACTTGTTGACTTCCTGGCTTGACCTCAGGCCTGCCTCATCCCTATGGGCTTGCCTGGTGGTCTGGGCTCCTGGCTGACCCTGCCACAGATCAGACCCCCTCTGTGTTCAGCATCCCACAGTACCGTGCCCCTTGTCAATAAGGGCACTGTCCATGCCTGCCTTGCTGTCATCCTCAGCCCCTGGTTCGCTTCTCTGTAAGGAGCAGCCCACTCTTGTGGCTCCCTGAAGGAACTGAAGCATGATTGTGCTTGCTTTTTGCTGATGCTCCATTTGTTAACGACTCCACGTCTAGCCAAAAGGAAGTTACCTGGCCTACTATAGCTCTGGTTTGTTCTTTTTCCAAATTGCTTCCAAGAACAAGAAGACACAGTGAATGTGCATCCTGACCTAATGTCTTCTTACACAGGGATTAAGACATGGCCGTGTATATTAGACATCATCCTATTCCTGATTAAATATTCATAATAGTAATTACTTGTTCACATTATGATCCTTCCTGCATCTCCCAGTTAAGATTAATGCTTCATTCTGCCAGGCAGTATGCAAACAACCCGGGGGGGGAAAAATGCACATCAGTAGAGGGTAGAGAGAATGCAGGGAAGTAAATAGAGTGATCAGGGAACACAGTTTTCAGTGTTTAAAAAAAAAAAAAAAAAAAAAAAAAAATCAGGATTTTGGGGAAAGCAAAAAACATTCCAGTGTTGTAAGAAAATGGATGCAATTTACTAATTTATTTATTGGGGTAGGAAAGCTATTTGAGTGCTTGTGGCTGAAAACCTGCTGCTGAGCATTTTGGAAGGCCCTTCTGTCACCGCCCCAGTTAGCTGCCTAGTTCTCCGAGTTTCACTGCTGCCCAAATTGCTCAGCTGTTTGGCTGCCTGCCAAGGCAGGCTGCTGAGTGACCTGGGGAGACATACAGCCCCTGTGATAGTACCTGGGGAACCCAAGGTGGCGAGATAGCATTTGCTGTTCAAAAACTGATCTGTTTTAGCTAGCTATGGTAAGTCTGTTACACGAGACTTTAGGGGAAAGTGGCGGTAGAGGCAAAAAAGGTGAGAAAGTGCTACAGATACAGATTATCACAAGCTCTGGCTTCCTTAAGAATTCTTGCCAAAGAAAGAGGGCAGAAGAGCCCTTCCCAGTCACCGTGTGTATGTTCATCCCACCTGCAAATGGAGTTAGGGTTATTGTGCAGGTGCATACCAGCCTTCAGTGGGTAGGATGCATGGGTATGGTGGCCAGGAAAAGCCACCACTGGATACTTGGAACTGCTACCACCAGATACTAGAGCTGAGAACATGATGATACAGTTGCCTTTGGCGGTCTAAATGAAGCTGAAAAAAACTCACTATGGCTCTGCTGCTGTTTCTAAATCACTGCTTTCTTATTTCCCCCAGACTACAAATACCTGAGAATACGACTCAGGCATTGCAAATGTAGTGTAATAACAAATAGTAGTTCTGCTTTTACTGGGATACCTGCTCATGGGGGATACCTAGTGCTGATATTTTGAAGATCAACAATTCACTCATCACTGATCATGGAATATAGTAACTTATGAGCTATACTGTGCGGAACCTATGATGCATTGTGAATACATTTGTAATAATTTCTCTTGCTCACCCGCCCCATGAATATGTGAGGCTTCATGAACAAGACGGAAGTGAAGCCAACTGAGGAAATCCATTAGAGACCCTGAATGTATTCAGATCCCACTAAAAGGTGCTGAATCCAGGGAATCAACACAGCAAACAAGATCCTGTTCAAAAACTACACAATGTATGCTGAAACTCTGCTAATGTTCCTGAGAATTTGCTTTACGGACAGAGTGTGAAGAAAGCCATGACTGCATCTTTCTTTCCCATTTAATCTGTTATGTGCACTTTAGTTTTCAGGTACATAAATGTACAATTTTTTTTGTTAACAAAACCCCTTCCATATTTCATGTATAATTCCCTTCTCATTATGCATGTAGCTGACAGCTCCTCACAATCATCTCAAATGATCTTTTGATGTAAATGGCAAAACCCTGCTGAAGTCGACAGAGTGCTATCCATTTACACAGGCTGAACACTCTTCCAGCAACACTTACTGTTGTTATTATTTGCTTTTCTGATGTATGAGTGCTGAAAAGAATGGTAATGTAAACAATCTGTATTTATTGTAGGTTCCATTTTGTTATAGTCCTATTCATTACAACAATATCATGTTGTTGTATAATATTTATTCAGAATGGGAGGGATTATGTCATCAAAACTACCTTTTAAACTATTTGTGTTCTCTACAGATTCTTCCCAGGACTGGGAAATTAACCAGTTGTGAAATCACATATTCACAAAAATAGATCAGAGATTGTGGCTTGATGATACAATAAATCTGAGGGCTTACAGTTATCAGTTAGAAACATCTGAAACATCTCAACCACATGACCCAAAGCATTACATTGGTGTTCATTCAAATTATTGATTAAAATTAGTTCTTTTATTTTTGAGTTGAATGTATAGTTTAGCTTTGTATCAGGCCAAGTACTGCCTGCCTTGCCATAAGTTTCATAAATCTAGAATAAAAATAGAAAATAGTCCTAAGCTGTATCATGTTTTTGTTATTTCAACCGAATTGCATTCATGTCTGATGCAGATCTAATGCCTAGTATACTTAGTCACTAACAATTCATGGTTTGAAACAAGCTAGAAACTTTCTAGCTGCATTCTCCTCTGGATTTTTTGCCTCCAAACTTCAAGGGCAAGGAAGAATTCACTTGAACTCAGATCTGAACCACTTTTGTCTTTGAATGTTAGCAAAATCAGATTGATGTGCAAAATCAGAACCATGGCATTGTTTGCTTGCTTTCAAAAGTTTGACTGCTGACAATGGGATTCTTTAAATGTGGTGATTGCAAGGCAAGATTGCTGGAGACTGAAAAAGTCAAATTATATTGTGTTGCACTGATTTGGGAGGATTACTGAAACAAGTATTAGACTGCTTTTTAGATTAGTCTAGATGAAAACAAACTAGCCCAGGTATAAGACCAGTAGAAATTTGAGTGCTTAACTGCTAGGGTTCTTCTGAGAGTGCCTCCAAAAACTGATAAAACTTTCGTTCTTCAGAAAGGATAGATTTGCCTTCCAGGGACATTTGAATGGATTGGAGCCTTCAGAGAACCAAACTTAACTACAGATCAGAGCTGCCTGGAAATTCAGTTTTTCTTTCCAGGAGAAAAATGTGGTGCAACAATAATAAAAATTATTAGAATAATCAGTAGTGTGAACATTTTTAAGTGTTATTCTGCCAAACTCCTGAAGTGACTCAGTTTTATTGATACCTAAGACACACTGACAGATAAGAATTACCTACAAAACATATTTGTGCTTACAACTTGCTTCTAAAACAGATTTTCGTGAGAAAGAGCATATGACAGATCATCTTACAAAAGAGTTGAGTGCCAAATTGCTGCTGAGTTAGTGGATAGATGATGTTCAGTTTCTTTCTCATTGTGGGCTGGTTCAAGCCCCCACTTCCCACAAGAACCATGAGAAGTGGGGAAGCTGAGTTTTGGAGTGAGCACACTGTCTGTGATCCAGTTAACCTGGAGCTGTTTTGCTCAGGGACCTTCCCTGGAGGAGGAAAGACAATTCTGAGCCTGTGGTTACAACATCTTTTCAGGAAGGAGAACTTGTGGAGCCTGAACCTCTTCAGACTAATGTAAGACTGAAAGCCAACGTCTCCCACTTACAAATGCCTTACCAGGGCCTAGCACAGGACTCCAGATCCTTGGCAGAGGTGAGCCTCAACGTGACTTCCTTCAACAACTTCACTTGAGGAGTGAGGTTTGCTCTGCATAGGGGAGGGTGCTCTCCGTCCACAGGAGCCAGAAAGCAACCCCAAAAGTCTTTCATTAAGATTGTCCCAATTAGTTGGCTGGAGTGGCCCTTATGCAACTTTCTTCAGGATATCCAGGAAAATGCAGGCAGCGACTTCCTACTCAATATACTTCACTTGAAACTAACCTACTCTTTCACAAATTAAACCTGTACAGAATGGGGCTTTCTGTCTTTCCACACCCCTGCATAATCTAATTCCAAATCCCATTCAAGATATCTGTTCAAGTAGAAAACTTCTTAAAGACCAGTGAGATGTGTTGGTTTGGGGTTTTTTTCTCCAAACAGCCTGAATGAATCTTTTGTTTCTCTCACTTATTGACAATTTATGCCTATATCTCAAAATCTGGCTCTGCAATGACCAATAACTGAGCATCAAAATTGATTTTCAGTGGTATCCCCCCCTCCCTTTTGCAAATTTTGCTCATTAGAAACTTCGGGCCTACTCTGTACCATAAAATTCATGCTTGAAAACAATCTACAAAATCACGTGTGCAATTCAGTGTGTATAAAGAACTGACATTGCTGTTTGAAGATCAGTCAGGAGATAATGCCTGAAAGCACTGTGAATTCTTTGCATATTTATGGTCTTTGGGGAAGTGCATGCTGAGTAGGTTGTTCTTGGTTTTAAAGGCATAGTGGAGGCTTATTTTTTCTTTCTTCCTTTTATTTATTTTTTCCTGGTTTAAATATATACATACGTAAAAAACCTTTTTCCAAGTCTAATAGGACATTACCCAAATAGGTACCATACCAGAAATGGCCATGATTCCAGCTATTTGAGATGTGAATTGCTATAATACTCAGGTTGTTGCAAATTAACCTTTTTATTAATAATTCTATATGCAGTTCTTCACTATCTGCCAGGTTATCTTAACTCATTTAGGCTTACCTTTTCCTAGTGTGCTTCTACATGGGAAACCTGCCTATTAAATCTGGAAAACAGCTGCAGTCCTAATATGTCTGTTTGGCACCAGGCTGTTCCAGAAAGTTCTTTTCTGTTTGTCATCTGATAAATACTTTCTGTCTTTGTGTTGAGGTATACTTAGCTTGCATTATTTTTCCCCCACCCCCTGTGGCAACTGTCTTTTCTCATTCCCAAGGGAGCTGAATCTCAGAAAGACCTTGAGTCAAGTACTTAAGGTCTGTTTGTATCATATGAGGATAAAGCATACAGATGGCAGGTGAGTCTGCAGGCGTGGGATGTTAGTGCTGTGTCAGTCTTGCACATCTGGAAGTCAGGTGATCTGTTTTCTGTCTCCCTCTCTCAGAGGTTTCTTCCATGACCTCCTTCAAATAAGCTGCCTTTGTAGTGTCGTCTTATCTGTAAAATGAGTGGGAATCCTTATCTGCCACAGTAGGAGTCGAGAGTGGGAAGGGAAGAGTAGAGATACATGGTCAAGTAAGCTTTGCTGCTATTGTGGTAATACCTGGAAATCCCAGTCAAGCCTGCAACCTCATGCTGGAAGGCATTATACAAATGCTTAGTGAGAGACAGTAAAAAGCTTAAAGTCTAACTGGGGAAAGCAAAAATGGAAAACAGAAAGAGACAGGAAGATCTGGAGGTGATGCTGTTGTATAGGAGGTATTATTGAGTTGGAAAATGTTATTTGTCCCTTAAGATTACTAGTAGATAATGGAATGATGTAAGGGATGGGTTTCTCCAA
>VYZW01016476.1:6560-23242 GCA_013401315.1 Balaeniceps rex | reverse complement strand
GTTGATTTTAGTGGTTACCGGTCTGAAACAAGAGCTGTGAAAGCCAAAGGCATGATTTAAGTTTCCATTTCTGCAGTGACCATTTGCTGTTTCAATTCTAAATTGTCCAGCTCCAGGTCTTTACAATTGTTTTCTACCGTGTACATATCAGATAAACACTCAATTGTTTTGAACCACAATGGTGTAAGTTATGCTAATGCAGATATAACANTTTTTGTTCAAAAATGGGAAAAACAAAGTATGAATTCAGGACTTGCTTGTGCTTACTCAAACAATGAATCTTCAACATCACTGTTCCATCATCAGTGATTCCATAACTAAAAGCATTTTGTGTGTAAAGAAGAAGACAAGCTAAAACACCACATATAAGGAGAGAATATTTAAAGCTGCTTTATCCCTTGAATTTAACAAGCAAGCAGAGTACCTTCAAAGGTCCTGCTTACATATACCACTGAACAATAGCATGCTTTACCCTGTTCAAAAAAATTAAATTATGTAATTATGGCCACTAAAAATAAAGTTGCTATGTTTTGTGACAATTTTAGTCTTTACTTTTACAACTTTTCCTCCTAATAAGAAATTGCTTTAGACATGTTTAGAAATATATGAAGACCAAATGGAAGTTAGCCTAAAAGACTCAGTGTGGATTTGTACAATCATTACATAAGGATTTTGATGTTTCTAAAATAGTTCAGAAGACAAAACATTTGCGTCGTGTTTAAACCACCATCACTTTGAAAAGAGAAGGCTGCCTGTCTCATTCTTTATTTGTACAGTGCCTAGCACAATGGGGACACTGCTCCCAACACCGCCAGATACTATCCCAATAAACAGTATTAGCAGGCAAACAAACACTGCCTACCTTTAATGCTAAAACTGTGTCTTTGGTATTTTAGCCTTCCCCATTGTTCGCGGCAAGGAAAAGGAACGTGTGTTTTCCATTCTGTCCTAGCGGGGAAATCACTAACAGTGTATGCAGACAGTTCAAATCATAGCATGTGAAGAATGTGCGTGTAAAGGAAGAGAAGAAATCAGAAGCCAGAATGCATGCAACGCAACAGATGCTGCACTGGGATTGCCCTCCTTAGTGGACTGAACCAGTCTTCTGGAGGCTCAGGAGGGAGAAGTGATACACACAGCCAGAACTCACACCAGCAAAGTTTATGGTTTTAAATTTAGTAAGAGAAAAAAGGGGAGAGGGCGTGACCCTCATTTTCTAATTTCTCTACCCCTGTTTTGAAATTCCCTCTCATAGCACATTTCAGAAGGTTCCACAGAACTGGCTGAGCTGAGGGCAGAGAGGACAGCCTGCTCCTTCCCTACCTGCCTTCCCTCTACGCGCTTTCACCGTTTCATCACGGATTAGTTTTCTGCTGGATGACTTGAATTGGTTCACGTATACATGTAATCAATGAGTGCCTCAGGGAAGGAGCGCTGTCGCAAAGCCAGAGCAGGGGAAGGGCGGAGACATCCATCTTTTGGAGACAGTATGTTGTAGGAGCAGCTCAGCTGGTCATGTGGCTCCAGCCCACCACGCAAAGCCATGCTTCTTGAATGGGGACAAGTCACAGACAGAAAAGAGCTATCTGCAAAAATTGAGGACAAAGGAAGCTCTACACGTACTTGTAATCAGGTAATCTAAATAACTGCAGCTTATGTTCCAAGGTGCTTGGAAAAGTACTAGATTCTCTAAAAGAAATGTTGGGGTTTTTTTTTTTCATTTACGTGAACTGAAAGAATGAGGGAATATGCTGGTTTGCCCATCTTTTCAGCAGACATTTGAAGAAAGGAAAGGGAACCTGGAAGATACTAAGCATGTTACCTCCTGATCCATCTCCAGCTGTAAAGTCTCCTCCTTGAATCATGAAGTCTTTGATCACACGATGAAATTTACTTCCTTTGTATCCATATCCTCTCTAAGAAAATGAAATAATTCTTTAAATGAATATAACATCCAGTTCTATACAGTCATATGGAAATACGCATGTGGTGAATGGCCAGATTTCACAGAATTTACCACCATCAGAGACGAATACTGGCAAGAAACAAATTAAACTGAGATGCAGGTGAATGCAGCTGGGCTGCACTGCCACAAAGCAGGTATTATTCAGGTGATCAAAGCAATTGTCTTTATTTGACTGGTATCTGACCACAGTACCTCTATATGTTAGATCTGCATGGCTGGGACAGATTGAGGTGGTCATATCCAACATCTCATAATTACATCTTGTGAACCAAGCCCCAAGGACCTGAGAAGACACACACCACTGCACAGCCTTGGGGATGGCACTCTTGCACAGGCTCCACCGAATTAAGATCGACAGTTCACAACTAACTGAAACAGTATTAAACAAATATGTACTTCCCAATCCGAACTTGAGTACACAGTGGAAGGAAACCTCAAACGTACTTCTCCAGTTGCCAGCACAATGAAGTTCTCCACAGTCTTTGGGACAACTTTTCCAAACAATCCAATTACAATTCTGCCAACATCTTTGTCTCCAATCTTCACATCAAAGAACACCTGAACATTTTTGTGAAGAGAACAGAAGTGATACAAACATGAGCGCAACAAAAAGGCCAAGCTTTTGAAAGCATAAGGTGGTAAGAAACTGCCTCTGGCTGGTCTATATTAATAGTATCCTTCAATTCCTGAGGGTGCTGTTTAAGAAAAATTCTTTCAGAGCTACCAAAATCAGATTATGCAGAAACCTGTTTGAGAACTGGTGACTACATGTTTCGATTCTTACTGCTTTTAAGGGCTCAGTGAGACTGCTGTATCACAAGTTTGAAGGTAGTGTTCAAGATTCTTCCCAGACATGCATGTCTTTAAAGCTGTACGGAAAAGATGAAATATGAAAGTAAGGAAGAACAATGATGCTATTCCAGTGTGGGGAACAATAACTAGGAACTATACTACTGACACTCCCCACAAATGATAGTTTGCTACCCACTCATAATCTTCACTGTTCTAGGCATTAGCGTGTATGTGATTAAGTATAGGCAAAAGCCTAAATGTCATTAAATTGACAAACAGTGGGAAGAAAATCCTACAGCTCAAGCAAGGAGTTGCTTTCCTAAATATGAATTCAAACGCGACAGAGAAATAACCAGGCTACATTATTCAGCTGATTGCCCAAAACCTTCAACGTAGATGTTGCTAAAAAGCAACTTCAAAAAGGCAAATGAGTTAAAGCATTTTAATATAGTTCAGAATATATGAATGCATATTTGAACGTGCAAAAATGTTCCAACAATTACTGAAAATAGGAACAGCTGTCAGGAAATGAGGCATTTTGAAGTTCTGAAAAAGTTACATAAAGACTATTGCAACTTCTAGGAAACAGCAATGTGTATTCCTATGATGTGGTATTTGCTGTTCCTTGTGGCACTCAACCAAATATTACTTGTCTGCAACGCTAAGAAATTAGTCCAATAATGATAATAAATGACCACAGTCTCTCCAATGTGAATGCCTTTTTCACGCTCTCCTACTAAACATTTCTACCGTTTCTTGATCTTCCGTGTGGTTTTGACTGTTGAACTTTTGGCTAATGCTATAAAAGCTCTATAAAGAAAATAAAATTCCTTTTGATACACCTCATTCATTTCCTTGGCACTTGGCACTAAATAACATACTTCTTAGATGTGTGGCTCCCAAACTATTAACAGCACACTTTCACTAACTTCTTAACATTTTTACAAACATACCTCTCTGAATTTTGCCGCCAGGGTTATCTAGGTAAGGGTTATTGCCTGCCTACATTTTCTAAACGCACCTTATTTTGCCTGGAAATGTTGTCCTAGCACAAGGACTGCCTCAAATATATAAGCATATATAAGTAACACAACCGAGGCTACCACACAGTGACCCCAGAGAGCAGTAACATCACTTTCACAAAGCACATGGAGACAAGTCCATCATATATTATAAACCTCGCCCCACCCAAAGGCTTCATTCGTGGCAGAGCTGCTCGCCTAAGCTGCAAACCCAGTACTTCCAAAAAGCGTTGCTTCGGCTTATTCTGTGTTTGTGAACAAACAGTAAGTTCCTGGCTTCCTATTAGCACTCCACATACCTACACGCTACATGCTTGGTGACTTTTGGACAGCTCTGTGCTTCCTAATTATCTACCGCATAGTGTGTCTGTGCATATTTTTGGCCAGGAAATCAAATACGGAAATATTTGGTAGCCCTAGATGCCATTTTTGCGTAGAGAAGCCATGTTCTCTTAAGCGTATTTCCTCAAGTTCTCCGGAAAGTCAATAAGCATGTAGACATTAGTGAGCTGGTCAACACAGCAGTCTTAAATCTCAAAAAACATCTGGCCAGATTCTTCACCAAAAACTCTTAAAGAAAATAAATACTATAAATTTTCAGTCTTATTTATACTTATGTAAATATTTAATCTTATTTACAATTTGCAGTAAGTATTTCAAGACTGGAATGAAAAAGAGTGCACCAGTAAGAGTGGCTGGTTCTCACAAACATGTTCATACATCATTTATACACAATGGTGTGTATCAAAATGAAAAAACGGCCAAGGGTATTCAATTATTCGGGGCGGGGGGGAAGTTGACTGTGAAAGAAAGATCTCATGACTCCTAGAGACCAGGTAATACAATGAAAAATGAACTCCTGATAAATGCAAAATACTGCATGTGGAAAAAGGACACAGCCACAACACAGGGTCCTAAATCAGCTACTACTCAGGAAAGACACCTGGAGTCACCCTGAGCTGTTTGATGAAAAGCTTGGCTCTGTGCTTGTGAAGGTCAGAGAAGGCAAATGAATGTTAGAAATAATTAAAAATGGATAAGGACAAGAGATGGCATAATTATGCCATGGCATACATCTGTACTGTGCATTCACATCGTGAGTGCTACATGTAATTCTGGCTTTTCTATCGCAGAATGATAAAACCAACCTAGAAAACGTAGAGAAAAGGGTGGCACAGATGCTTAAAGATCTGGAATACCTTTTATCTGAAGAAAGATTAAATAAAACTATGCAAGCTGGAAGAGAGAAAACTAGTGAGATTTGATGAGCTCTGTAAAGTTACGACTGCCTTGGACAAGGAAAATTGGCAGCTGCAATTCTCTACGTCCCACAACATAAGAATCAGGAAAGGGCATAAAATTAAATCCCAGGCAGAAGGTCTGAAGAAGCAACGTACTTTATGCATTTGGAGGCCAAAGCGTATGAGATTTACTCCCCCAAAAAAATCAAATTCATGGACTAGAAGTCCATGGCGATGAAACTGTAGACAGTCATAGACAATGGTGGCAATGAAGTTCAGAGACAAAGGCACAGCCCGTGGCTCAGGAAGCAGAGGCCGTGCCAGAGGAAGCAGCTCAGGCCCTGCCCTGTAACGCTTTCACGAGTGTAGGCATCTTTCACCAGGGACACGGCACTCGCTCTTGAGTGTAGGTGGAAAGGTACTTGGGGGCAGAAACATCTAATCTCTACTTTATCCAAAGCCAGACGAGTCATCCCACCTCCTGCACCAGCAAAAAGTTTTTGGAAAGAGATGCTGGCATGTTGTGATAACCAGGTGCATTCCCATCCCGCTGCCAGGCGGCACGGTCCTCCAGTCTTTCTGTTGGGCAGTGCCATCTGTAATTAATTACCGCACGTGACCCTGGCACAAACCTCGTCCTGCCTGTGAAGGGGACCTGCGACGCCAAGCCACGCCAACTCCCGGCCCACAGCTCCACTGGCAGCACACCCTGAAGCACGGCGCCGTTAGGGTTAGATTTTAACACACACCAGGTGCCCAAGCCTCTCACGGGCAGGAACGACAAGGGAGCGGGAAACAAGGGGGCAATAAAATGACAGCTCACAACACCAAGAGTTTTAGCAAGGGCAGCGGGCGGCAAAAAATAAGTACAGCACGACTGAGCCCCAGAGTGGTTAAAACCCCACTGCTCAGCGCAGTGCGGACACCACCACGCAGCCCCAAACTGCCAATGGCGACAGCACAGACCGCAGAAGCAGGGATGTAATTACGAATTTTAAAGTCACCATTTCTGTAAGCCAGAGGCAGGCTTAGCTAACTGAAAGTTTGAAGTGCACCAGCGCCTACGGAAAGGGGGCATGCCCAAAGGGGTTAAAAAAGAAAACACGAAAACACTCATAAAACGGGAAAGTTAAGGCATTTGTCCAAGCCCTCCCCAAACCCGACCCCCGCAGGGGCCTCCTTTCTGCCCGGAATGCGGCTCGGGAAGAAGCGAGCCGGCGAGGGACCAGCTTCACGCTATACAACCGGGCTCAAAGGCAGCCAGGCGGCCCCCACCCACTCAGTAACTGCCGATATCGGGCGCGGAACTGGCAGGAGAAACACCCCCTCGGGGGCCCGTCGAGGAGACGCCGCGGCCCCCCCACGACCGACCGATCCCGACTCGCCTCCGGCCGGCGGCCGGGAAGGCCTCCCGGTCGGCGGGGCCGCCCCGGCCGCGGGCGAGAGTCACCTTGGCTGTCACGCTGGGTCCCCTCTTCTTGAAGCCCTCAGCCGCCGGAGCCAGAAAGCAAAGGCAAGCGACAGCGCCGAGGAACGCCGCCGGCCCCCCGCGGGCCATGGCGCTGAGGCGAGCGCTGCGGCGCCTGCGCCNGGCGCGGAGCGCTGCCGCGGGGGAGCCTGCTGGGGCTGAGGTGGGCGTCGGGAGGGGTGTGGTGACAGCCGCCTGCCTTCGGACCCCGCGGCTTTCTTCCCAGCCGGTTTTCCTACTTCTTGGGTACGGGGGGCTGCCAGGGTGAGCCCCGGACGCCTGGCTGGGTTCGAGGTGGTTACAAATGCCTGGGGGGGCGGTCATGGTGCCCGTTCCTGGTGGGGGGCGCAGGGTGGGGGCGGGAAGCTGTGTGGCCTCCTCGGGGGCTAAGCCTCGCCAAACTGGAGCTGGAGTTACTTGTAAGGGGCTGAGTACCCGTGCTTTTGACTTCAGCCAGTCCATCTGCACGGGAGGGTTCCTTGAAGATCCCGCAAGTGGATGAAGTAGCCAAAATAGTAGATGTTGAGCGGATTTTGAAAGTGGATCGTTGCTCTTTCATCTTCGGGGTGATTAATGTGCTGAGGAGAAACACGAGCCTTGGCACTTGTAATACTTCTAGTTTGTGTTAGCAGTAGAGGTTCACTGCTTGGCACCCATGTCAGCACCCCGCTTTGAACAATAAGGGGCTGCACCAAACGAATTCATCAAACGCAAATGTCTTTCCCAAGCCATTACCTACCAAGGCAGGGAAGAGGGGTCCCAGCCTAGCAAATTACTTTACCTTTGACACTGACCTGTTACCTTCTCAGCTCAAAAATCGTTTGCATTCAGGACCTGTCCCAAATGGTGTTGCTGCTACAGTCCCTAGAAAATTTGTAAATTGTAACACACAGTGGAATTTGTGGCCTCCCAAGTGCCAGCATATGAAAGAAAAATAATTAGTAGATACCGATATACTGCAAGCAGGAGGCTGACAGTGACTCAGGATTAAGCTCGGCAGCACTGTGTTTCTGGGTATATGGCATAGCACCTACGCAGAGAGTTTGGTGCTGGTTGCAAAGCCAGTCCAGAGCTCAGGTGGAGTGCCTGAGGGAGAATAAGCTCTGCACTGCCACATCTACACTGTTGTTGCCGCTGAGCCTCTCAGCTTGAGGCTGTGCCTCAGTTAGCAAGTAGTAGACACAATAGTTGGTGCTGAAAAGTTGGTATCTGCACTGTGTGCTTTTCAGGTGGTCTGTCCAGCTGACCAAATGCCCACTAGCAGTTGAAAAGTCCTGGGCATGCTCCTGGAACACATCTTCTGGTTTACTTTCATCTGGCAGGAATCTAGTTTGTGCATGGCAAGACCTCTCTGCATTGAGTACCAAATCACAGTAAGTGGGGGTGTTGGAAAAATCCACTTCAAAAGTGCAGTCCTGATCCAAACTAAAACATACCATAGACATACCCTAATGCACACCGTTGACTATAGATTGGTCATAGACTGTTTTTTGCAGAGGATGTCACTTTTCTGCTGTTTTCCATTCTGCCCCACATGCTGCCTACACTCGTGCATCTGAGTGCAATGAGATTTCTCATCAGCCAACTGTAGCAAAAACTGGTGTCCCAGGCACAGCAGAGAGTGGTGGTTACTGATTCCACATTACATAGTACATGAGCAGAAACACCAAATGATCATCTTGCTTAATTGATGACTGACACGAATAGATCCTTTTTCCTCAAGAGGTGTAAGAACATCTGCAGTTGTAGCTCCTCAGTCAAAGAACCACCTGGACTAATCTCGGGCTTAACTTTGGCACCTGACTTATGTGCTGGCATTTTGTAAAAGTGAGGGAGGGCTTTACGGAAGCCCTGCCCGTGGGGACTTACTGTCAACACTGGGGGCTCTGGGGCTTCAGGTCATGGTTCAAGACATTTACCCAGTTTCCCTGTAGCTAATTAGATCTGTTCGTCTGAGTGCCGAAACAAAACTAGTTCGTGTGTGTATAGGTAGTTAAAGTACTTCTTTGATCCCGTCGTTAGTGGTTGCTATATTTCACATACACATTCTTCTTTAAATATCAAAGCTGGCCCAAAACTTCCTCTCATGCTAGATTCTTCAATATGTCAGTGCACTTTCAGTGAGCATGTTAGTATGAGAGTTTACTCAGTGTAAACCGGGTATGTGTTTATTTTCTCTGCCGGTTTGATAAGGTACTGAGAATTTAAAATTATGATTCAGCTGCCTTCCTTGCATTGCGTCACCACATAACAATGGTGTTTGACTAGCTCTGGAGTTAAGATTTACCGCAGAAATATAACAAAATCCAAAGATATACTGATTTGTTGCAGTAGTTGGGTATGAACTTTAAAAGGACTATATTATTGTACAAATACATTAGAAAGTAGTTAGGCATTTTAACTAAATACTCACAGAAACCTTTTGCAGCCCACATATGTACCTAATCACATAAATCTCAATAGTTAAAATCTAGAAGGTGAAAACATACCATTTCCATCTCTCTCTATCACTACAATCTACCTTTATTACAGCTACCTATTCAGTATTTGTCTGCTCTGAAGTTGTAGTCATTACGCTTACACTAAACCATAAATGTTACAGACTGTGGGATATTCAGAGGAATATGATGAAAATGGAAAAAGGTTCTTCTTGGACCATGTATGAGGGCGTGTTAAAATTCTTCAGCACTCTGGAGGTAATATTTTTAGGTTTGGGGTGAGCCGGAAGAGACCTGTGTGGGGTGGAGCATTTTTGATACTCCAGATGCATGCGAGTCACGAGGTGCATGTTGACAGAAATGTGGAAAAAGGTGGACCCATAACTAATTCTAAGTTTTGAATCTGAAAGAAGACAAATACTGGCTGATGAACCTGTATTTCCTCAGAGCAATTCAGTCAGAGTAGTACAATGGTTCAAATCATGAGGTGTAGAGGAACAAGCAATAAGCTGGGAAGACAAGGAAAAACAGTCTGGCTGTGCAGCTCCTTAATTTAATACTCCTTAATACAGAAGGGCCTGTTCAGTGTAGGTATGCCGAACGATACTATCCACAGTACTCCCCAGCATTCCCTTTCACTGTCTCTCAGTAAAAATGTTGGTGTTTGCAAGGATGACTTCCCTGTTTATTGAAGTGTAATTATGTTTCATCTATGTACGAGACGGCAGTATGAGGCAGGAAGAATGAAATGAGTGGTTAATAGCACTGAAGAGATTTAAAAGCGGCAAGATGAGACAGGATCTGTTTTACATTATCTTGGAAAGTTTATGCACATTGGTGATGCTGCTAAATAATTTTTGGAAGAAGATAAAACAATATTTAAAGAGGAAATCTCTAAAAGAGGCAGAAACTTAATATGTTCAATGAAAACTCAATTTTATGCAGAAAATTTATTCCTGACGCTTAAAGAAGTGCATGTTCTTTCTGCAGGAATTTGATGTCATGACTATCAAACGGAAAGTACACAAAAGCCAGACAAACAGTAGGCTTTGTACTAACTGTGAAAAGAAAGAAATCCTTACAATAAAACTAGGGAATAATATGTAAAAAACTGTTATGACCTCTTTATTTTTCTGCTTTAATTATTCATAACTATCTTGAAGATTTTGGAGGCCTCTGCAAACTCTTTACACAGACAAACTGAGTGCCGTCTGCTGAGAACTACACCGAATTCACTGTGGCTTTGCACAGGGACAGTTTCCCTGTATTAAAAAGAAGTGCAAAATCAGGAGAGGGTCTACAACAGAAGACCATTCTTTCCCGTTCCATCCTCCCTAGCTGTGAACAATTTGTTCACCTCTTTGGTGCAGCTGATTTGAAGACTGTTATCATTTCTCCCCTCAGTTTTCTTTTCTGTAGACTAAACAACCCCAATTCCTTTACTCTTTCCACATGGGTCAAATATTGGAGCAGGCGTCATCTGGCTGTGTAGTTTTTAGGTGAAATACTACCTGTATCCTTAAATGTGAGCAGAAGTTACAGATAAGCACATTTTGTCATTTCTTGCTTTTTTTTCTTTTTTAAATTGATCAAGTGGCGTGGGGCTATTGTGACAAAAATTAGCCCATTAAAAGAATATGTTCAAACTATCTTGTGTTTGCAGTATGGAGCACAGGACATTTTGCATTTTAGAGCTAGCAGACATGCATTATTTTGATGCTTGTTGTCTTCTGAAGTAATCAAGCCTTTGAAAGAATAATTTGCTACTGTTTGACAGTCTTCAGTTTAAGTAATAGTGTCTGTAATGAGGTGTTTCATTGTTTTGGATGGGCTCTTTCCAATTTAAAATGGGTACAGAAGAGAGATATATTAAGCATATAGCATCTGACAGATTTTGATTTCTAGTAGTACTAGCATTGGCAGTAATTCTAGCACTTCCTTTCAGCACTATGGCGTTTCAGTGAGCTATGATTTATTGTAGTGATATAGAAATATTTCATATCCAAACTGCTCTAGTATATCATGTTATACAGGTAAAAAGAATTCTGGGCATGACATACGTAATAATAATGCTTTATGGTTCTATAGGCAGTTTCATCAATGTTAACTGCTTGACAGCTGCCAGGATAAAACTTGGAGTGAGCACTGTGTTCTGTAAGGCTGCTGTAACTGAGCTTTTAATTTTATTTCCTTACTTTGAAATGGGGTTTTGATTCTCAAACCTGAATCACTGAAAGTGTGTCATCTTTCCCAGGCTTGATCTTTGTCCGTATTGTTTCACAATGCCATTGTATTACTTGTCTTGGGTTTTTAATGTATCACTGGCAGAATAAAGTCATGTGTTTAAAGCCAAACTTTAATCCCATAAAGACTAAGAAATGACACCACTTCATCTTACACATTGTCTGAATTATAAAATGGTTAAAAGCTATAAAATATCAGGGCCATTGTGTTTGCATATAATTCTAAGAGACCACAGTTAGAAAAAACAACTTAAGGTCCACAAATTGTAAGTCATTATATATGGCCTTCATGAATAATGAAGAAAGAGGTTTATGGGGAGTTTTGTTTGTGTTTTTTTGTCTTTTCCTTTATGTGACTTCAGAAAGATGGAGTGTATCATATGTGCTGTCTCTTCTATTAAATCACTTGTACAATGGCTTAGACTTCTCCTGTCATCTGGTGCACTTATGCAAAATAAATGTGCCCTATGCTGCGGATAAGTGTCTTCCTTTTGGTGAATAGTTTTTAAGCTTTTTAAATTTTGTATCCAAACACAATCTGAAGTGTCACCCTTTCCACTCTAATGGTCAAAGCATTTATTTAGGTGATACCAGCAATGTGTTTTCAAAATAGTCCAGCTGGAGCCAGAACCATTTTTGCTTTGAGCACATTTGTTTACAGGATATCAGAGCTATCTGTAATTGCACATCTCACTGCGGTGAGCATTTAGCACATAGTCATTCATTTGAATTCTGTTTTTCATAATGTCTGCAGTTGCATGAGATTCCTTAGGGGAAAAGAAAAAAAACTATAGTAAAGCCTAGCTGTAAGGAAGTGAACAGTCAGATTTCTTTGTTTTCAAAGCAAAAAAAGCTAAAACTTAGCTAAAACAGCTAAAACTTCATAGCATCTTAAAATTATTTGATTTTTTCTTTCTCTGGTTATTACTTACAATAAAGATTCTAGTTCTCCAAACACTTTTGCACATCCCTTAACTATGGCTGTGGTCTCTCTTCCATGGAACTACTCACACTTAAAAGTAAGTACATAGGTGTTTGAAAAGTATGCCTTTGTCAATAACTTTAAGCTGCAGTAATCAATACTTCTAGCCTGATAATGCCCAGAGGTGCAAATCAGGATATACAGCCTGTGGCTCTGGGCTCTTAAGAGAGAAGAGAAGAGAATTCCTTCCTCAAAAACACAAATGGGAAGTTGAAAAAGTTGTGAAGCAACATCCCATCACATGACTATGGTGAAGAATTGATCCAGCTTTGCTCTTTTCATGTGAAATTTTTAATTATTACTAATATAGTTGTTGGGTTTTTTTCTGAGCAAGGGGAAGGCAGGGGAAGAAGGAAATAGGAAGAGTGAAACAGAGAAAGCTTATTAGTTGTTTAGGAGGTAAATAGCAACTCAGAAGTAACACTCGGAAGATGACTAACATACTCAGCATTGAGAAGGCACATGAATGGGATTGGTCCCCACCTTCCAAATACCAGAGAAGACTGTACTAGTCAAGAGGAAAAGTGGGGCTTGCAGCTGTTCAAGAAGAAGGTGACAATGACATTTGTTTCAAGATGAGTGAAAGGTGAGGATAAAATACATTTCTCTCTTCAACTCACTGTGGAGCCTGCTGTGCTGACAGAAGGACAAAGTTAGCTTCATGAGTACAGGAAATATGGCTTAGAAGATACAGAAAAAACAGATATATGTAATTTCAGCATCCCTGAAGTTCAGCATTGTTATTACTGTGCTAAAAGTAGTGTCTGATGAAGGACCCCACCTATCTAGCAGGTTTCTAATCAGTAAGATGCAGTGTTACTGAACAGATGAATTCATTTACTATCTTACAGGGTACGCTGCGTAAGAAAGGTATCTTAAGCCACCTACAAAGACTTGGGGCCAGTTCTTCACCTGCATATTTCCTTTTAACTTTGAAAGAGATTTCATACTTATGCATATGCAATTGCTTACATACACTTGACTTAGATACCACCCTATTTGTTGCATGTTTCAGGTCATCATGAAAATATACACTGAAGTAAAGAAAATATTTTATTAGAGCTGTAATATTCTTCCTGGAGATGTTGCCAATGAGAGATCAAATTTCTGAGAAATACATACCATGATCCTTTGTATGAAATAATTTTGTATAAATTTTTGTACATCGAATGTGTGCTGTAGATAAAGGAACTCTGCCAGGATTACGTAAGGATCTAGGAAAGGCCACTAGTGCTGCTTACAAGATGAGCAGTAAGTGCTCAGCTGTAGGCAAGTATATGTAGTTGGTGTTTTTCCTTAGTATCTTTTGTTTGAACAGTGTTACAGTCAGTCATATGTAAACTCCTGTACAGTGATCCTCATTAAGAATTTCTATGTCACAGTATCTAGGAAAGTATGATGGTTTCTCGCACTTGAAAAAAAAGCAGTACCCTGACTAGCATGATACAGTAACTCTGCATGTATTGACATTTTAGTGGTGTTTGTATGGGTTTTGCAACGTTCAAATGAATGCCATTAAAGCTATTCTTTCCTTCTCCGTTAGCTATTCTAAGTTGATTCTCCCTATTCTAAGTGATTTATTTTATAAAAATCCTAGAGTGCTTTGTAAATTCTGCATTTTGTGCCCAGTAACTTGTTACAGCAGTCACCCTTATATTTCATCATAGGGTTTTTTCTAGTGCTGGTAATGAATGGTAATGCAAGTGTGTTATTTCTGAGAAAGGAATTCTAGATAATTTGGAAATAATTCTGATTCTCAGTTTTGGAGAGCTGTACTGATGGCAGTGGGACCCTTTTGTGGTGGGCTGGCCATGGCTGGACACCAGGTGCCCACCACGCCGCTCTATCATTCCCCTCCTCAGCAGGATGGGAGGGAGAAAATAAGATGGAGAAAAAACTCGTGGGTCAAGATAAAGGCAGTTTAGTAAAGCAAAAGCAAAGGCTGTGCACAGAAGCAAAGGAAAATAAAAGGTTTATTCTCTACTTCCCACCAGCAGGCGATGTCCAGCCACTTCCTGGGAAGTAGGGCTTCAGTATGCCTCCTGGCTGTTCTGGAAGACAGACGTCATAAATAAGGAATGTCCCCCTACTCCTCCTCCTTTCTCTTAGCTTTATTGCTGAGCACACGTCATATGATATGGAATATCCTTTGGTCAGTTTGGGTCAGCTGTCCTGGCCATGTCCCCTCCCAAGATCTTGCCCACCCCCAGCCTACTGGCCTTTGGGGGTGAGGGGGTGAATGTTGGAGAGACAGCCTTGATACTGTGCAAGCGCTGCTCTGCAGTAGCCAAAACACTGGTGTGTTATCAAGATCTTTCCAGCTACCAATACAAAGCACAACACTATGAGGGCTACTATGGGGAAAGTTAACTCCATCTCAGCCAGACCCAATGCACCTTTATATTTACAAGTCAGATGTTCAGAGGTGCCTGAGGATCTCAGCACTGAATTCCCGTTATCAGAAGAGGAACCAAGAGGCCTGACATGAAAAGCTGGGGATATTAAACACATTGTTCACTTTTGGGAAAGGAGCTTTCAGCCATTGGGGAACTTTTCAGTATTGTTTTTAGACTTCACAGGGTTAAGCTAGTGGAAAAGAGTAGTGTTTTAAAGATTTTTTAAAAGTGTCAGCAACCCTCCTAAGCCCTGAAGACTACACAAAGCATTTTAAAACAAGAACTTCTTACAAAATACATAGAATATACATAATGCATGGAAAAGCAATTGTCTGGAATGACAATTTGCTCATACTGCTGTCACTTCTCAATATTTAATTCATCAGAAACTGATGCTGATGACATGTTTTCCACTTGCCATTTGTGTTCTCTCTATTTGCTGTGAAGCAAGACTGCTAAACCTTAACTGTAAGTATTTGTTCTTAGTACATTGCCATTAAATGTTTTACTGGATTTTGGTTTTATCACTGATTGATATGAAGCACTGTAACATGTCAGAAAAAGTGGAAACAGTCTGGGAAATTTAAATTGGTCTAAATAAACAGAGCAGGTCTCTGAGCAACCTGATCTAGTTGAAGATGTCCTTGCTCATGGCAGGGGGTGGGACTAGATGACCTTTAAATGTCCCTTCCAACCCAAACCGTTCTGTGATTCTATGAAAACGAATCAAATTTGTGACTGCAAGCAAATAGCTCAAGGATCAGTTCTGTTAATATCATTTTACTGGGAAATGCTTTCAGAAATATGACTTCACACTGTGTTTTATATGCTGAAATGCTTAGTGTAATTCTAACATCATTGAAACTTTTATTATTTCTTCAGTCTTTAGATTGCTTATACTTTGCTGAATGCCATATTTTCTCTGTGTCTGGAAGCATACCTTAATTACATAATGTTTTGGATGGCACACCTCACAGAGTTTTGGTTGACAAAGTAATGGTTTGGATGGTGAAACAGATTACAGAATCCCATTTATATTATTTAATCCATTAAATTCTAGATAATCCTCATTAGAGGCCCAAAAGCCTTACATTGATTATTGTTTTCCAGTTCAAAATAGACTTGGTGAATTTAAATCAAATCCTACAAATGCTACCTGGAAGCTGATTTATTTTTACATCAGTTTTTATATATCTTAAAATATGGCCCTGGTTTCTAGCAGAAGCAGCAGCAGAGTAGAAACAGAGCAGATGTTTCTCTGATTGTATCTAGGGATATGTCAATGGTATTCTTAGAAATAGAGAGATTTTGGCTTGGCAAACTACTGGTGGCATTTTTCTCCTCATTAAAACATCAGATTGATAAAGTCCATATACTGCTCTGTTCCAAAATGTTCAGGCTTCTTTAAACATTAGCATTCTTACGATTTCATTGGCACTGCAGGCTTCTAGGGAGCTCACTTTTTACAGATCTCTTCCTTCACATCTTTCTTTCCATCAACCTGACAAGTGAGAAAAAAGTCACCCCTAAGATTGCCAGTTGTGGCTGCTGCTGAAGGCAAGGGATTAGAGTGAATACTTAAAATTCAGTTCCAGGAACGCTTTTTCCTTTTTGGGGCTATGCCCTGTCTCTCTCCCAGTTGACAGAAAAGCCAACACTTTCTTAGATTCAGCAATGTTCTGTGTCAAAATTCTCTAACTTCAGACAGCACAGCCAAGGAAGTGACAGCTTTATATGTATCCCTTTGTAAAAGACCTTAGTAGTGTTGTAAATCCGGAGTTTATTCACAACTGTTGTGCTCATACATTGCTATAAAAGCAGACTGATACATCATGTCACGTGCAAACTACTGTTTTCACACTTAGGACACCAATCTGTAAATTTGAACCAGTAAATCTTCTTGAATGTGAAGACAAAATTGGTACTCATTTCATTTTAAACACATTGGCTATGTATATTATGTCTGGTGCAGCAAATGTTCCCCTAGAGGATAAACAATGTCATCCACAGCTAAAGTGTTGTCTTTTAATGACATGGTTCATAAATTATAATGTCATTAGGAAGTTAGAGTCAAACCATTTAGAAAAGCAAAATGAGTGTTTGAAATGTAAATTAGAACTTGGATCTGCCTCTT